>CM069132.1:83082309-83236148 GCA_035221665.1 Okamejei kenojei | reverse complement strand
TAAGTGGGGGATTGTGGTGTGTGATATATAAATGGAGGAGGGTGGGTATTATTGAATTTAAAATGGGGGTGATGGATATTGAGTTGGGGTAGTGATTGGGTAAGGTTGAATGGTGAGTGGGGTGTTGGAGGTTGTTAAGGGTGAATAAGAGTGGGGGGTTGAAAAAGTTGTGGTTGGGTGTGTAAGAGGGTTTAAGTATATTTGAGAGAGAGGTAAAAAGCTGTTTTGATGTGTTTGTGTGTGGATAAATAGAAGTATGAGTTGTAGGATATAGGAGCTTTTATTTTATAGGTTGTAGGTTGGTTCTGTTTATAATATAAATATTAGTTGAGTGAGATTTATACATTTTTTAATAATGTTGTGAATTTTGGTCATGTGTTCACCATTAGTGTGACTACAGAAGTTTTACTTAGTGAGATATTATGATAAACAAGAAACACAAGGATTTATTTAAAGCCTATTTTATTGACTTTAGAATTAGAAACTTTTTAAAGGCCTATTCTACCCTTTTCCCCACCAACCACATCAAACCAAAATTTTGGAAACTTTTACAAGCTGAACCGTATCAGAAAGGATTAATATCGACTAATTATGAAGTTGATTTTGAAATTACAAATAGCTATATTGATAAAAATTAGAATGACTGGGAAAGAAACTCCAAACAAATCTTATCTATAAAAATGGTAGAGGATTCTTTCGATAGTCAATACCTCTTCATTGTGTGCAAGACCATGCACTGATACAATTCAAGGTGGTTCACAGAGCTCATATGTCCAAAAGATAAGTCGGCCTGTTTTGATGGTCATATAAACCCTACCTGTGACAGTGTAACTCTGAAAGTGGCCTCCTCTGACCCATATGTTTGGTCCTGCCCACTTTGAAAAATATTGGAAAGACATTTTTGACACTATTTCGTAGTCTTAGGTATTGATTTACAACCTCATCCTATAACTTTGCAATTTTTTGGGCTTCCACTGTTAGATTCTATTCAATTTTTGTCCTGCTCTGTCCATCGCTTGATTGCTTTTACCACATTAATCACCAGAAGATCTATTTTAATTTAAATGGAAAGCCTCCAACCCCCACCACCCTCCATGTATTCTGAAATATTATAATGTTTTAAATTTAGAAAAAATTAGGTGTGACATTGTTGAACCCTTGGTTAAAATTTGATAAACATGGGGAAAAAGTATTGAGCACTTTCATACAAATATAAATTGCTCCCACTTTAACTGTTATAAAAACTATTTTAATCTCTATAATGGACTTGACATCATACCGACTAAAATTGTTGAAACATTTAGTTCAGATTTTTTTTTGAATTGTTTAGTTTATATTTATTTATTTTAATTTTAGTCTTATTTTATTATTATTAATTTATTTTTTTTAATTTTTTTTTAAGTTTAGGGCGTTTCTTGCTTTTTCCATTTCCTTTTCATTTTGTCTTATTTATTTTGTGGTTTTTTTTACATTTATAAGTTTTCTTTTAAAGATTAACTATATTTACAAAACCAGGAGGTCTATATCAATGAGTATTTTGACATTGGTCTCCTAATCAGGTTATACCTGTTATTAATGAAATCCTGATCCCTATGTATCAATATACATTGTTATCTTTATCACATTTATTTTGCTCTTTTTTGGTTTTAAAATGTTTTATTTTTGTTTTCTTTGAAAAAAAACAATAAAAAGATTGTAAAAAAAGAAAGAGTCAGGGGATATGGGGAGAAGCAGGAATGGTGTACTGTTTGGGGATATCAGCCATGATCGCATTGAAATGGCGGTGCTGGCTGAAGGGCCGAATGGCCTACGTCATGACACCTATTGTCCTATTGTGTATTGTCTATTGACAAATAACCACAAACTGCACATCTTTGAAAAATGGGAACACTGAAGCCCCCTGGAGAAAACCCATCTCCAGTCAACAGGGAGAAAGTACAAATTCCGAACGGACATCACCCAAAGTCAGTTTCGAACCTGAGTCTTTGTACTGTAATGCAAACATCTCTACTGCTGCCCTATTGTGCCGCCCTTAAGGCAGATGGCATGTTGAAGATGTGGTGAAACTTCATCAAGAATCTACCTCAATGCGAGTGCTGCTGAGATATAGAAAAGTTGATCCATGTTTCGTTTTAGAGTATTACCATTTATAAAGAAAACCTTTATTGTCAGAAAGGTTATGTAAGTTGAACAAGTGCAGAGCGGCCTTAGTGTCATATGTTTTGAACATAAGCGCTCTCTTTGTTGTAATCTTTGGTGCAATGAGAGTTTGGAGCTCGCCCTTGCAGGGGCCCAATTTGCAAGCATCATCTGCACTCTTCAGCTTGGACTACTTAGGTCTTGGTGATCATGGCTCTAGGATGTATTTGCCGGAATGGAGATTTTTCCCTTACAAGTACTGAAAAATTGCTTTCACTGGTGTGCAAAGTTGGTTGGAAGGAGAGGAACATTGCAGCAAAATGGATGGGGTAAAGACTTGGGACAATATGGACCCTTATTTGAAACTATCCTCACTGAAAATGATTCTGTTGCAAGCCCACATCGGTTAGTACCATGGCTTGCATGCTGAATAAAGCAAGCAGGAAGGAATGAATTATGAAACGTTACATTGCAGAGACTGTCCCACCCGTCCATCCTAAATGATGGGTCCAAGACAATGCAAAATTGTTCAACAAGCTGCACCATACCTTTGCGATGGTATGCCTCATTAATGATGTTATTCCCTTGTGTACATATGATTTTTTTTTTAAAGCAATTGACTAAATCATGGGTCCTTGGTTGCACAAATTTGTTGGTCAGCAGCACATTCCCATCTATCTGAGAAAGTGGACCAGGTGTTTTTGGAGGAAAGTCTGCCATCA
Source organism: Okamejei kenojei (assembly GCA_035221665.1). Lineage (NCBI taxonomy): Eukaryota > Metazoa > Chordata > Chondrichthyes > Rajiformes > Rajidae > Okamejei > Okamejei kenojei. The sequence goes on along the minus strand of CM069132.1, from coordinate 83,233,287 downwards.
ACAGTCTCCCAGCATTGACTGCCAACAAATAAACAACTTCAGGCTATTTTCTGTCCCTTAAAGATACATTTTTTTTAGGTTCCTCCAAAATCTAAATTAATGTAGCACAAGACCCAAGGAGAAATTAAAATGGCATGGACAAATGTGGATAAAAATAAATTTGCAGGATTGGCAGAGCTCTGCTTTCTGGGCTCCAGAAGATATGTTCAATCTTGAAACTGCAGTGCTGTCCCGAGTGGAGTTTGCACATTCTTCCTGTGAGCATTCGTCTTCAGACTCTCGACGCAAAGGCATCACCGATTCCTTTTTCCAGAGATGCTGCCTGACCCCCTATGGAACAGTGTCATTTCTACAACTAGGGTTCTTTGCACTATATTGTTCTGACCTCGGCCATGGAACACCAAAGACCACATCTTGCACTATACATTGACTTGTTTTCCAATCATGTATTTTTGCACTAATATCTTTTTTTATCCAGTTTATTTTCTTTTTCAGGTGTCTTGTAGAATTTGTGTAATTTATTTGTCGGATTGTGTAATTTATGTGTCGTCAATGTGCGGATTCATGTCTTTGTATATTATCTGAGTCCATAAGCCGGTGATGATGCGCAAGCAAGATATTTGTTGTACCTGATCTCTGTGCATGTGACAAAAAAACTCAAATTAACTGAAATTAGGTTTAATAGAATTTGAACAAAGACAGCACAATGGTCGTACAATATCAAATTAGTAAATAAGACAAAATAGAAAATTAGTCAATGAACAGGGCAATGTATCCTCATGATTCCTTCCCCAGTTTTCATTAAAACTAAAATACAGTTTGTTTTTGGTGTTTCTTTTAAGGTCAGCAGGAGGAGTTCTCCCCTGGCAGCGGGTACCATGTAATCCCGTGCTACCCTGCTCCATGGTCGATAGTCGGCGACTAAGTGTTTCCCCCACCTGTTTGCCAGGTGAGAAGGGGGCTGTGACCCCTAGCAGACCAAAATCAGATCTGTCAAAGGGCGGATTGAGCTCAGAGCGAGCTAACGGTAGTAGAAGTTGTGAATCACTGTCTCCAGAGCATTGGAAGGCACGGTGCCCATTAGATGTTTCAACTACGATATTGATGATGTTTGTTTTCCCCCACAATTTCCAGTTTAGGACCTAGTTAACGGCAAGTCACGAGTTATACAGCAACCCACCAGCCAACTGTACATGCCAATCAAGGAGCCACCCTGAGCTAAATCCATTTGCCCGTAAATGACCCATATTCTTATTAAAACATTTTTCTTATCCCGGAACCTATCAAAAATGTATTTTTAAATATTGAATTGCAAAAATGCCTCTTCCCATTCCTTGACAGTTCCATTTCCGATACCCATCACACTCATGCCCTCGTTCCCTTTATATGCTTCCGCTCTCTCACCTTAAACCTAAGCTCTCTATGTTTAGTTTCTTTGAGCCTAGGACCAAAGACTTGAACCATACAAGTCATCATGCCCCGCATCTATATAAATAAATGTCTCATCTTGAGCACTTCCTGTCCTGGCGCTCTAATTAATTTTAAGAAAAAACGCATCCCCTATAATCGCTATGATTTTTGCCATCTTACTTACTCACAGTCCTCCTCCGCTGAGCAGTCCTGGAGGTTTTTTTCCCATCAAATTTAAAAAAAAAAGTTATGCGTGTGTAAAAAAACCTTGAGCTCCTCTCAGCCTGTCAATCACCATGATGAAGGTAAGCCTTCCGGGGCGGAGGGGGGGAGCCAAGCGGGGTTGGGGGGGGGGTGGGGACTATTAAATACCCCGGATGCTGGACGTGACTCATCTCTCTGTAGATCGCGAGAGAGAAGGCACAACTCTCATTCTAAGCTGTGAACAATGAAACTGTGAGTCAGCAAGGTACTTGCAATAAATGATTTGGGTTTTTTTTTGTTAAATATACTTTCTTTATTAGAGTTATTTAGACAGTGGATTAGCAAAAACATATATTATGATAGAATATTTCATGTTCAAACATGCATACATTATTAATTTATCAGTTGTATCATTTTGACTTCTAATAGAATTTTTTTTTATAGGAGGTGAACCGTAAGAAAATTAGATAATAACTCTATATCAAAGAAGAATAATCATAAGAACGGAATAATTTACTATTAATACATCGTAGGAGATAAGCTCAAAGAATATAAGATATAAGTTTCATCTATTCCTAAATCAAGTTTCAGTGAGGGATCCTGCCGAACCATTCTACCCCTTTTAAGTAATCAATGAAAAGCAGACCATGTTCTATCGATAACTTCTTGTTTGTCCAATAAGGCAAATCTGATTCTTTCCAGGTGTAGGGTCTCTGACATTTCATAATCACATTTTAATTGTGTGGGATATAGGGCCTTTCCAAAATTAGTAATATTAAATTTTTCCCAAACTTATACTGTAGGTCTAGAAATTTCTTTGGTTGTTTGTGTAAGAGTTAAACTTTGTTTCTGAGTTCCAAGTATTATTAATTTTGGGTCCGGTTCCCGTTTAGTATTATTAACTTAGAAGTTATTTTATAACAAATTCAGTTCCATGAAAATTCTTTAATTGTTATACAATTTGCAAAAGTATGTGTTAAATTAGCCTTAGATGTTGACATTTATGCAGGTCGAGACAATATTTGTGGGAAGATTCTTTTAGTTTTAACTTTGGAATAATGTAATCTATGTAAAACTTAAATTGTATTAGAGCCATGTCGGAAATTTAGCGGCATGATGTATGTATTGTTAAACTTTGATCCCATAAATCTGTCGTTATAGATTGATTTATTACATGTTCCATGTGTGTCTATATGATTCCGTTGATGGTATCTCACTAACTAAAAGGTGTTGTAATATAAATTATAATTTTTTCTGTATTCGGGCTGTTTATTCAGACATCATCTAAGATTTCTAGCTTCCCTATTCCTATAATCTTGTGTATTTGAACTAACATACACTCTGAGTTGCAAGTATCGAAAAAATTATTTGAGTGTAACCATAAATCTGTTTTGCAGTTCTTGAAATGAGAGATAAGTGCTTTTTTTTGTAAAGTTGTTCCACCCTTTTGATTCATAGTCTATTTCCCTTTATAAAGCCTTTATCTAGTATGGAGGGTTTGAATAAGGGTTTATTTACAATAGGGAGGTAGAGTGGTATATTGTCAGTTTTCGAGCCTTTTTATGTTGTTTCCGATTCGTTATACCATATATATTATAGGGGTTTTCCCATAAGTTTTTTTGTTCGAAATTTTGTCGGTTGGCAAATATAATCGAACCGGATTTCAAAAGGTAGACAGTCCTCCTTTTCCATCTTAACCATTCTGTTTGTTGATCTATTTCATTCCAGCCAAAGATTCATGTTTTTAATATAATCTGCCCAGAAATAGAACAAAAAGATTTGGTAGAGGCTAAACCTCATTAATCTGTTGATTTACTAAATGTTTTTATTTATTCTATGATTTACTTGGATCACGTGCGTGACTCCGTGGAATAGAGCCCGTACAGCCGTTGGTATGGTTCATGACGACAGACGCTGGTGCAGTCGGGCGGGTGAGGGGAGCAAGCAGCGCTCCTCCGAGCGGTAAGTTTAAACCGCGGGTTACATGGAACGCTGGAGAATTCAGCGGGTGCAGCGAGCATCTAAGGAGCGGAAGGTGAGGGCGACGTTTCGGTCCGAGCCCCCTTTTCGACTCCCTTTGCAGCAGTTTTCGTAACAATGTTTGAAAACGAGTAAGTTTGTTGAAATACTTTTACCCACAGGTCTTTTTCTGCAACGTTGGTAGTTTTGTTGTAGATAAGTTGCAAGAAAGGAAGAAGGTGTCGGCGAGGCGCTCGATTTGCGGGGTAGAAAGGAAGAGTGACCAGGATAGTGTTGAGGATGGCGGCCGTTCTTCCCCCCCCGCCCCCCCCCCCCCCCCCCCATACACCTGTCGGAGATGGCTACACAACAGTGGTTGCGGACCCACTGCGGTAGGGCAGTGGGAGGCTTGTCAGTAGCGGGGAGGGGAGGAAGGCCATGGCAAGTCTCTTGTGGCCGTAGATGAGTCGGGCTGGAGGTTATAACCCTCCATAGGAGAGTCCGTTTGCTCACGGCTCTCCCACTTCGAGAATTCTATTTCAAAAGAATGTTCGACAGGGGACCAGCTCCGTGAGGAGTGGTGGTGCCCAAGCCAGGTGATGGAGAGTTGTGCTAGCAGCACTGTTTTAGGGCTGCCGAGACTATCTGCCTGTGAGGAGGATGTTCCAGTCCGTGAGAGAGGTGATGCCAAAGCAGGGCTGATGGAGAGCTTTGTGCTAGCAGCCCTCTGTTTCAGGGGCTGCAGAACATCCTGCCTGTGAGGAGTATGTTCTATCTAGGCCAGTTTGTGACACTGTTTCTATGTGGGGGGGGGAGTGAGAGAAAGTAGAGGTTGCGAGGTATCGATATTGTGGGAAGTTTGCTGAGCGTAGGGCTATGCAGGAAAGGCGGATGATGTTAGTAAATTGCTGAAAGCCCATTTCGCGTTTTGTTCCGTTGCTTTGCCGCGACTGTTAGCAGTGGAGGCTTAGCCTATGATGAGGAGTAGCAAAAAAACATAAGAGGCTCGGTGGGGGTATTTGGTTACATTGTGATTGTTTGAAACGTGAGGTCCGGTGTTTAATCACCAAAATTTGCATAGATGGGTATGCCTGCTAGGGCCCAGGAGATGAAGATTTATAAAACAGAGCTTCAACTGTTGTTAAGCAGGTATTACAGCTTGTGCGTGAAAAGATATGATACAAAATATATGTTCAAGCACACCAGGAAGAACTGGGACTCCTTTGTATGCATTTGCAATTACTCATGTCGGGAGGGTCGCGCTATTAGGCCAGTGTAACCGGAATTGGGCGGAGTTGTGCAAACCGACCAGTGTACCACCACGAAATCTTTTGTTTGTGGTAACCTTGCAAAAAGGGTAAAGACTGTTATGAGGTTGTTATAACCATGGCCTATTTAAGCCAGCTGGAAGCAGGCAAAAAATGTTCTCTACAAGAAGTCGAGGACAACAGGCCGAAGGAAAGATGCTGTTAAGAATATTAACAATTTGACAGACGATGAATTAACTGATGTTCCTGATCAAATTGGGGAAGGGGTTTTAAATTGTTCTTCAAAAAACAATGGCAGCAGTTGACATCAGATTTGTTCATACTTAGTGTATTGAAGGGGTGAAAAATTGGATTTTACTATGGCACAGTCTACCTAATCAACATTTTCTCCTGTCGAAAACTTATTTTTCAGATGAGGAAAATGTGCTTATTCAAGCAGAGATTCAGTCGTTAATAAGAAGGGGTAATTGAGCCTTCTGTCTATCAAAGTCAACAATTCTGTCAAGTATATTTCCCAGATCTCCCAAAATGACTGGGGGGGATGTAGAAATTATTCTGGATTTATCGAATTTGAACAAATTTGTTTGTTATAGGCATTTCAAAATGGAGAACTTTACCACGGGCAAACATCTAGTGTCCAAAGGGTATTATATGGCAACCATTGATTTAAAGAAGGCGTATTCCGCAGTGTCTATTCATGGATTAGATGAATAGAAGATATTTGAAATTTATTTGGAGACTGAGAGTGGCAATTCAGGACCTTGCCGGAATGGATTAACTTCAGCTCCTAGATTATTTACAACAATTGGTAAAACCTGTGTTGCATTGCTTAGAGCTCAGGGGCATGTGGTAATGGCCTAGTTTAGTTGATTTTCTGATTGTTGGAAAGACTCATGCTGAAACTCAATCATCAGTTTTCAGTTGTTTAAAATCACTTTGAGCAAATGGGAGTGTTATTCACCCAGGAAACTAAATTATAAACCATCCCAGAATTACATGATATAACTGGGATTTTTACCATTAATTCCAATCACATGTTGGTAACTTTACCCAGGTATAAATTGAATCAGTTAATAATGAGGACTGTGTAATCCCTCGTTGGAGATTTTACAAGTATTGGAGGCGCCCCGCCCGATTTTGATTATACGACAAGTAGCCCAGTTTTAAGATTGGGAAGTTGTTGCAGCCTTTCTCTATGTTGCTCTGGTGCAGTATTGTCCTGCTGCATTATCGTTAGGACAGATTGGGGTACAACCATCTTCAACGAAGAAAACAGGCACTGAGGAGCATACAAAGGGGCTATTTTGATAGGCCTAGGTGCAGTTGTCAGCTGGGGCGACCCCAATGGTGTAGACAGTCACATGTGGCATCGACCATGTTCAAAATACATTTAAGGAAGGTTTCGTGGAATCACCGTCACTGATATTACAGACTGATGTGAGTGCACTGGTTTGGGTGCAACAGATGATGTCTTCTAGTTGTGGAGGCAGATGAATGTGGATGAGACATCGCCGTGTCCTCAATTAAGAGGGATTGATTATTTAGAGTTGTTGGGGCACCTTGGTATGGGCTCAAAGCTTTATTTTCTACAAGGGGGGATCTGCATGTGCAGCTCAGATTCACAAAAACACCACAGCAGTGGCATATGTTAAATGCTGCACATGGGTGGGAGTTATAAGTCACAGTCTTGCTGATAGACTGGTTACTAACCATGATTTGGAGCTGGGATGTAATGGACCAGTGAATTATATCTGGGCTTTTGTTGTGTTGTTTGTTTATATATTGTTTTGTTTTTAGTTTTTTTTGTTCAGACTTTATTACCAGCGAAGAGGGTCACGTCAGTTAAGACAAACATTGACATGGATGTTAAATCAGGATGTGTTTAAACCAAATGATTGATCAGTATGCATTGCCAGATATTGACGTTGTAAGCATCTCGATTTTAAATTTCATCAGTTACCTAAGATATTGTTCATGGTAACCAGATTTCTGGGGCAGTAGCAGCGGGTGGATGCATTTTCGCTGCATTGGGTTCAGCATGTTTGTGTGTATGTATTTCCTTCATTCTGTCTCATCAGCCCCAGTCTGGTATGTTTTTTTTTGCTAAGTTAGATCAAGAGGATTAGGTCACACCGCGGTCAGGGGGATTGGAGTGCCAAATTGTGACCAAATTTGCCTACACGAGCATGGTTTCCCGTGTATTTAAAGAATATGGCTAGGAGGAGCCTATTACATGCTATATGCCCAAGCCTAATAAAAAGCTACTGGTAAATCCGTCAACTGGGGATCAAACCATCTTTATAGGATCGTTAATGATCTGTTAATTTGCAGATTTTTAAGGAGGCCAATACCTGGGTGAGTAGGACTGTCTCATCGTCGGAGGTGATGTTCTCACGTCGGCCTGCAGGGGATAGTACACAGCAGCAATATATCACCTATATAAGGAAGTGGGGAGCAATTCAGCCTACAGCAGATTATATTGTATATTCACACGGCAGGGATACGGATGTATGGAGTTTGTCAACTCTTTATTTGATCCAAAAAATTAAGTTACAGTGCAATTAATTCAGCCAGAATTTTGTTGCTCTGTTCTTCTGTAGTTTACCTATTGTGGTAAAATGCAGAATGCATACAGTAGGACACATCCGTTTAGTTCACGATGTCATGAAGATGGGAGTTTCAATTCTAATCCTCCTAAATCAGGGAGTAGTGTCCGGTATTTTGTGCAATGTTAGGATGTGAGGTTTTTTATGCCTTCTTCTCGCCTCAGTGGTTCCAGGTTACAAGCCTATCTATAGCCAAAATTAACAATGAAGTGTCCGTCATGCTTCTGGTGTTGGTATCAGCCCAACGTGGACAAACATTGCAAAAGCTACGGCTAGATAGAATGCCATGTCGGCTGATGCCATTATATTTTATGTTCTATGATTTGCTTAAAGCATAGATAAAAGAGCATGACAGGATGTAAGATGGTGTTTTCAGCATACCCCGCAGATGATCGCTTCTGTATGAGTCTCACATTATCTCTTACATTGAGATTACTAAACCTCTGAGGAGAATAGAGTTGGCTTTGTTTATTAGTCACAAAAAATACCACACAGTAAGGTGTCGGTGCAACTATTTCAAGTCCTCGCCGATGAGCACAGGATGGTCCAGTGAGCTAACTTTTCAGAAAGGTTTTGTCACAAGCCGATTTCAAGGCCTCGGTGTTTGCTGATTCTGGTGTCAGTAAAGCTGTTACATTTTCCCTCTGAGTTATAGCAGGGGATTTGTTATGATTTGTTTGTAAATAAACTGTTTATTTCATTTTTGAAAAATTGTACTACTGATGCCTGGAATGATTGTTAACGACTTTTGAGTCAATCCGCAGAGTGTGAACGTCGGCGATTTGAGTCTGCGGCGGAATTCACAGTGCTTTGAAGTCTTCACGTAGATCACTCAGTGACTCCGAAGGTAAAAAATAAGTAAGATTAACACGAGAACTTACCAGTTTGAAGTTGATCTTTATTTAATGAGGAGAGAAGTCGAGTTGAGGGGACTACGGTGCCCTCCGCTCCCACCCTCATAGATCTCATCTGGTAGTTCAGTTTTGCTCTATCTGTACAGTTATACTGTCGGTCATTGTGGTTAGCTGTGAAATTCATTCCGCTGCTTTGAAGATTGACGCACCAACGGGCTGTTGTACGGGCATCTTTTCACGTAGTCCCCTCAACTCGGCTCCTCATAAAATAAAAAGGATCAAACTTCAAACTGGTAAGTTCTCGTTTAATCTTACTATTCATGTAGTCCCAGATGAAACTTGTAACAGTGGAGTCCACTTAAAAAAAAAGATTTTGGAATAATATATCGGGATGGATTGAAATAGGTACAATAATTGCGGTAGAAAAATCATTTTTATAGCTTAATTCTATACTAACCGAACATTGAGATAGAAGTGTTTTTCTAGTATTGAATATTCTTATTTAGTTTATTCATTAAAGGTGGAAATTGATTTAAATAAAGAGCTATACCCTTAGTTACCATAAATACCTAAATATTTAAAATTTTTTCGTCAACTATTTTAAAAGGTGATTGTTGTAGTATATGTATATTATGATCCGTTATTGACATGATTTCGCTTTTATTCCAATTAATTCTATATCCTGAGAACATGACCGAATTGAGTTATTAGAATTTAATAAATTTGGAATGCTAATTTCCGGCTTTGTAATATATATTAGTACATCATTGCATATAGAGAAATTTTATTCGTTGTATCTTTAGTATTGTACCCATGTATTTCTGGATTAGATCTGACATTTTCTGCAAGCGGTTCAGTTGCTAAAGCGAATAATAATGGAGGTAACGAACATCCTTGTCTACAACCTCTGGAAAGATTAAATTTAGTTGATAACCCCATTTGATTTGTTAGTATTTGCTGTTGGGTTAGAATATAACAATTTAACCCATGCGCAGTACTTCTCTCCAATTGAAATTTTTTCATCACTGAAAATAAATATGGCCAATCTACTTGATCAAAGGCTTTTTTCAGCATCTGCGACATCATTGCTAGATCTTCATTAGCAATTCTGTTTGAATATATAATATTAAACAATCGTCTAAGGTTATAAAATGAGCGACGTTTAGGGATCAAACCTGTTTGATCAGGATGTATTAATTTGTTAAATTTTACTAAGCTCGAAGAGTCTATAGATAGGATCTTAGTTAATATTTTTGATCAGTATTTAATAGAGCTATTGCTCTATATGAGGCCGGATACTTCTAGATCCTTATCAATTTTAGGTATTCAGTATAGTGTAGATTCATTTAAAGTTTGTAAGCGTGGAGAAATCAGATCATAAATATTTTTTATAGAATTCGAGCTTAGGCCATCAGGGCCAGCGCCTTTCCATTTTTTTTTTTTAAAAAAAAAAAAAAAAAAATTTAACAATAAAAAAACAAAAAAAAAAAAAAAAAAAAATAAAAAATAAAAAGAGCTAATTGACTCTTCAATATCATTGGTCGTTATTTCAGCTCCTAATAATTTCTGTTCTTGCAGATCTAAGCCTTTAAGGTTGCATTTCTGTAAAAATGCTTATTTTTACAGAAATGCAACCTTAAAGGCTTAGATCTTAATTCCTATTGATTGTTTGCGTCACTTTAGTTGAATAAAGATCTTGATAGTATTGTAAAAATCTGTCATTAATATCTTTGGGGAGTGTTAGTGTTTTTCCCTTTTCTGATCTAATCTTATGAATCATTTTTTCTCCATCAAGGTTTTCGAAAAGCTGGCGTGCCAATAGTTTGTGTTGGTTTATCACCAAATTCAAATTTAATTGTTTTGTATGTTGATAAAGTTTTTATTAATTTGGTCGGAGTATATTTTATTTAATTTATAATTCAATGCAGCTATTTTATTATGTTTATCAATGTAGAGGTGTTTCTTGCGTTTTCTATGTCTAATTGTTTAATTCCAATTCCCAATGTCTGTTGTTTGGCTCTATTCTCTTTGTTACGAAAGAAATGCCTGAGAGGAGATTAATACCCCTCGTGTAAATGCTTTGAAGGGTTTTCCCAGAAAAGGGAAGCAGAGATTTCGGGATGGTCATTGATCTCGAAGAACATATTAATCTGTTTTACAAAGATATCACATACATACCTGTTTCTTGTAAAAATTGTGAGGCATTAAGTCTCAATGTGTCTGTTTCTTGTCCATTCCATTTAGTTTAAGTCATAAACGATAATGGGCATGATCCGAATATAATATTATGATATTGTGATTTATAAGTATATGGAATTAGTTTTTAGCATATCTAAGAAATAATCTATCGTTGAATAAGTTTTGTATGCATAGATGAGTAAAAGGAGCATCTCTTCCGGAATGGGTTTTCAATTCTCCAGACATCCTTAATATTGGTATTATTTATTATATGAGTTTTAAAATCACTTGACAGAGATTTTGACTTTCTCTGTGTTGATGATCTGTCTAAATATGAAACCAGTGTACAATTTAAAATCTCCACCAATTATTAAATTATTTTGTGTACATTCCGGAATAATAATTCAGGTATTCTCTTGGAAAAACCGCGGACTTTTCAAAATTTGGTCCATATCTCTTAATGAGAGTCACTTTTTTTTTTTGAGTATAATTCGCCTACTACTATGATATATCTACCATCAGTATCTTCTGTAGTTGATATATGTTTAAAAGGTGTACTTTACGAATTAGAATTGCAACTCCTCTAGATTATGTGTGAAATGAGGAATGATACGTTTGGGCAATCCATTTTGTTTTCAATCTGTATTGCGCTCCCTTTTAAGATGAGTCTCTTGGAGGAAAATTATGTCTGTTTTGAGCGATTTTAGGTGAGTTAATACTTTTCCTCTCTTAATGGATTCATTAATTCCTTAACATTCCAACTTGCAAAATGTAATTCCTTCACCCCCAGTGTTCACTTTTACGTCTTGCATCATGATTATGGGTGGTCTATAATGGAGTAGATGATTCAGCATGTTAAACCATACCATACACCTGGATCTCAGATAGAAGCATTTCAAAACCTTTTAGGCTTTTCTTCGGTCATATCTCTTGAATAACAATTATAATTCCATTTCTAATAAAAATTATATTGATTATAACATACTACTAAATATAAGAGAAAGTGGTTTTTATGTTGGGATTTTGTGAATGTGAAAGAAAGAAAAATACTACATCTATAGTTAGTGTAGTTAGTGAAAGCACCCTAATGTGGGTAGGCATCTAAAGACTTCTGTAGCGGGAGCGGGTTTGGTAAAAAAAAAGTTGCTAGCTCCGTTCTTTCCCTTGAATGGAAAAAATCAAATAGAGTAAAAAAAAAACATTATGCGGCGGGGAGGTGGGGACCTGGGTGGGGGCGAGGGAGGTGGGGGGACGGGGACGGCGTAGGGTTCGTTGGGGATATAATGGATATTTTGCATTCCAAATGTGGATTTTTTGTATTTAATAATTATTAAATTAATGTAGTCTCAAGGTTAATAAAATATTAGTTCATTTAACTAAAGTATTGGTCCATGATTAGTGCTAAAATAGTAATCAATATCTAGGATTAAACCTACATCTTCTATTTAATCATCTTATGATTCATCCTTTTAACTTACTTCTGAAGTTAATCCAATTAAACTATAATTGATAATGATTAATTATTATGATGAATAATGGTTGTAATAGTAATACAATAATATAAAATATTATATAACGATGATCAATTTCATTCTAAATTCATAACAATAAAAGTTGATTTAAAGTTCAGTTTCTTCTCAATAAGGTACGAGTCCAATATCATGCATATATTTAGCGTTAAGTATTAATCCTCATTGTCTCTTTTTCGCTCTCGTCCTCGCTAATTTCAATCTTTTCAGTGGCCTCAATCTTCTTTGCAATTTAAAAAGCCTCTGTGTGCGTTAGTAAGAGAGTATCCTTTGTGGTCGTAGGTGATTCTCAGTGTTGCAGGTACATCAGTCCATATCTCAGGTTATTAATTGTTCTTGAGTATTCTTCTTGTATCTGTAAAACAATGCTCTTTTTGGCTACCCGCCGGGTAGTTCGAAATATGCTGATCTGTCTCCTTCAAAAACTAAGATTTCTGCTGCGAAACAGTTTTCTTCATCATGTCATCCAAAACATGGTCATATTGCACCTTCACTATAAATTGCCTTGGAGGGGCGTCCGCCCCTGGACGGCGTCTCAGTGTTCTATGTGCCCGGCCAGTAAAGGTGCTTCATCTCAGTGTTTTTCTAAAACTTTCTTCAGTAAATCTGCAGCAAATTTCACGAGGGTCCTGGTTCCCTCTCTTCCTTCCGGGGACACCGATAATTCTTAGATTCTGGCGTCTCTGTCGTCCTCCAAGTCAATGCATTTTTTCGGATTATTTTATGCAATATGTCCGATAAACGCTTGTTCTTGGAGAGAAGCTTGCTTGTAGTTTCAGAGATGATGTTTCAGCGATTTCCTCAAGTTTCGATTATGGATTGTTGATTGTTGTTCCAGTGCCTGAAAGATGCGGCTCCAGCTTCGAATTAAATACTGATTCCATCAGCTTGATTTTGACATTTATCTCATCAATCTTTTTATTTAGATTTTCTTCCAATGATCTTCTTCCAAGAGTCCGAATTGTTTCTGTACAATGACAACAACTTCTTAACTTCTTCTTTAATTTTGCTTCTTTAATTTCTTCTTTAATTTCTTTTTTAAAAGTTTTCAACTCATCTTTAAAATCCTTTTTGAGTTTTTTTCAATTCTGCCATTATTTTTTGAAATTTCTGAGAGGAAAGGAAACTTCTTAGTTCTTTCACATCTGTCTTTCTTTCTCTTGAGATCTCTTCTTGGGATGCTGTGTAAAATTGAGGGTCGAGGCTTCGGTTGGGCCTGCTCCCCACCCCCCCCCCTTGGCCCTACCGTTTTTTTTTTCCCTTTGGGGGGAGGGGTTTGCGATGTGGAAACATACCGTCGGTTTCGTCGCGCACCTGATGACGTCACAGGCTTGCTGCAGTCAGTCGGTTGCAATGTTGAGAGGTAAGTCCGATTTTTTCCCCCCGTTTTTTCTACAGTTTTCCCGGAGCTAAATGGCGCGAGTCTGCCTACTCCATAGCGCCATCGGAAGTCCGATAAATGATTTGTTAACCCTTAGTGAAAATGAAATGAGTTGTTTGCACCCCCCCCCCCCCCCCGGCTGCCCTATGTGCTTGAAACTGCATAGCAATGGAAATGAAATGAAATTGCAATGAGCTGTTTGGCCTGCCCTGTGCTTGAAACTACAATGGCAATGAAAATGCAATGAGCTGTTTGGCCTGCCCTGTGCTTGAAACTGCAATGGCAATGGAAGTGAAATGAAAATGCAATGAGCTGTTCCACCTGCCCAGTGCTTGAAACTGCAATGGCAATGGAAGTGAAATGAAAATTCAATGAGCTGTTCGGCCTGCCCTGTGCTGGAAACTGCAATGACAATGGAAGTGAAATGTGTTGTTTGGCTTGCCTGAAGCCACTAATTTCAGCCCACAAGGCCCCTATTAGCCAAGAAACCAACCCTTTTTGCCAAAATACCCGTATTAGCCCAGGAGGAGCATTTTGGCGCAAAAGACCCGTGCCAGGCCAGGAGAAGTCCAGAAAAGGTGCTTTTCACCCTGATTTCACTCAGAATTTTTTTTTTTTTAAAGGGCCCCTTTGGTGCATCAGGGCCATACTAGCCCAGGAGGAGGCCCTTCGGCCCATCAGTAAGTATTCCCCATGCAAGTATTAAACATCACCCCAGTATTTTACTCCCTCCCTTCATTGGATCCAGGCCAGGATAAAACTTTCCTCTTTCATTGCTGTGATTTGCAGAATAAGATGAAAAATGTCCAAAATTAATTCTCCACCCTCTCCCCCTTCTCTCTCACAGTCTCACACCTGTTTTGGGCAAAATTTCTGGCATTTTCAGAACTGCCAGCCCACCAGGCCTGAGTGACTGAGCTGCCAGCCCATCAGGACTGAGTGACTGAGCTACCAGGCCTGAGTGACCAAGCTGCCAGCCCACCAGGCCTGAGTGACTGAGCTGCCAGCCCAAGTATACATTCGGCCCACAATGTCCATACTAGTCCTCTGGAAACCCATCCCTTTGGCCCACAACACCGATGCTAGCACTCCAGAAAGCCCCCCTCCCCACCCCACTGGCCACCAATATTGGAATTGGTGGAGAGGTGGAATATTGCGTTGGGGGACTAGCCCTCCCATGTGAACATGGGACCGAATGGGTCCCATTTAATCTAGTGATTTAATAAACCTCCATAAGGTAATTCTTTAGCCTCCTTCAATAGACAATAGACAACTGTTCCAGTAAAAATAGTTCTTGTCTGTCTATTCTTTTCCTCATAAACTAAATCTCTCCCATCCCCAGCAATGTCCTTCTGAAACTTTTTCTGCCAAATCCCTCTTGTTTAATTGCATCCATGCTATCTATATTACTAAAAGTCTGATCTTGACCACTTCCTGTTCTGTATATTGATTTTTAGAAAAAATGCTGCCACTTACGGCTGTGATTTGTGGCCATCTTACTCAAACTCCCCCTCAGCTGCGCAGAACAAGAGGATTTTTCCCATCGATGAAAAATAAAAGAGTTATTAATGTTTATAAATTTTTGAGATTCTCTCTACTGAAGGCCACGCCCCTTCCAGAGGGACTATAAAACCCGGACGTTTTGAGTGCCTCAGTCAGTCTCTGTAAGATGGGGGAAGCACGAGGGTCATGTCTGTCCGTCTGAGCTGTGAATAAGACTGAACACATGTCCACTAAACTGTGAGTGTGGATTTAATGACCTTGAGTGCCCTTAATGTGGTTTGAAAATGAAAATGTGGTTGGTTTGAATTAAGGCACAGCAAATGGTTGGTCGTGGTTGTGGTTTGAACTGAAGCACAGCAAATGGTTGGTGGTGGTTGAGGTTTGAACTGAAGCGCAGCAAATGGTTGGTGGTGGTTGTGGTTTGAACTGAAGTGCAGCAAATGGTTGGTGGTGGTTGAGGTTTGAACGGAAGCACAGCAAATGGTTGGTGGTGGTTGTGGTTTGAACTGAAGCACAACAAAGGGTTGGTGGTGGTTGAGGTTTGAACTAAAGTGCAGCAAATGGTTAGTGGTGGTTGAGGTTTGAACCAAAGCATGATTAAAAGTCTAAACTTGACAACTTCCTGTTTGCACTGTATATTGCACATAAGGCTGTGATTTTTGGCCATTTTACTCAATCTCCCTCCGCTCATCAGGTGCAGAGGAATCTTCCCATCAATGAAAAATAAGTGTTATTAGTGTTTAAAAAATGTTGACAATCTCTCTTCTGTCAATCATACCATGAAGGCCACGCCCCTACCAGTGGGATGGGGAGGGATTATGAACATCGGATGTGTGGATGTGGCTCAGTCTCAGCAAGATTGGGGAGGGAGAGTTCACAACTGTCTGAGCTGTGAATCAATCGAACACACTGAATGTCTAGTGAAACTGTGAGGTTTGGTGTTTATGTGGTGTTTTTGTGGTGTTTTAAGGTGGTTTCACCATGCTTGAAATGGTATGAAACTGCATTTGAATATGTTGGCCTTGCACCCTGCATGAAATGTATGAAACTGCATTTGAATGTGGTAGCTTGCACCTTACTTGAAATGGTATGAAATTGCACTTGAATTTGGTGGCCGTGCACCCTGCTTGAAGTGGTAGTAAACTACACTTGCATTTGGTGGCCTTGCACCCTGTTTGAAGTGGTATGAAACTGCATTTGAATTTGCTCGCCTTGCACCCTGCTTGACATGGAATTTCAAGGAATAGCCATGAGTCAACTGCCAGCCTACCAGCTGTGAGTGAGCTGCTGGCACATCAGGCTTGATTGACTGAGCTGCCACCCCAGGAATCCATTTGGCCCACAATGTCCATACTAGCCCTCTGGAATCCAAGTCCCTTCAGCCCGCAACACCCATACTAGCACTCCAGAAAGCACCCCAACCCTCTCCCCTCCACTGGCCACCAATATTGGGATTGGTGGAGAGGTGGAATATTGTAGCAATATTACAATACTTACCTTCAGCGGCGCTGCAGTTCTGCCACTGGCCGTGTGCACAACTTCGGTGCCTTTGAGGGGGAGGGGATTAAAATGATTGAACTTCCTCAAGCTGTTCAGCTGCTGCAGAAAAATTGTTTCGACTTCCGTTCCCGGAAGTTTAAAAAAAAAATTGCGGGACAATTTAATCGCTGGAGAAAAATTAAAAGCTACTTCTAATGCTGTCAACACCTACAACGGGATGGATCTCACGTAGGGGACAAAACAAAATGTAAGTCGTCTATTTTACATGTAAATTTGCATCTTAGGATGACTTTAATCAAAATTTCCTTGGCAAAAATGTGATTTTGGCCCCATACGAATCGGCAGTGTTTTTCCTGCCGATATGGGGTTCAAATTCACTGCATCCGCAACGTTCCAATCAATCGCATTACCACAAAACCCCACTCGCAAGATGATTATATTGCCCGTATTAATTTACGGGAATTAAACATTAAATTCCTTCCATTTGGCCTATAAATTCATGACAATGAGATTTAAAAATCATGTTATATTGTGATTTCTTGTGTGAATGTTATTTGGACACTTAGGCTATTTAAAAATGTTAACCTTTTCTTAAAGAAATGGATAGATGTTTAGATCTAGTAATTGAATTTTGTAATTTAGTTACAATTAGGTAACTAACTAATTATATGCTTTAATTTCAGGTCATCCAAGTACGATTGTTTCATATTTGTTTCAGAATGCTTCAATCTAGAATAAAATTTCATTTAGTTCCCTTAATTTTTAAGAAAGCTATGGGCTTTTGACTGTCATCGATCACAGCTTTTGCGTTAAGTCATTGGAAAAGCAATAGGGAACAAGATGCTAATTTCAGAGTATTGAAAAATGGCCATAACCTTTTTAATACTGAAGATATGAATGTGAATTATATGTCAAGTTAAACTTCAATTTATGCTTTATCTGATGGGATAAATTGCAGACTTGATTTTTTTAAATCTCAAAATTTTGTAATATTGCTAAATATTGTGTTGGGGGACCTGCCCTCCCATGTGAACATGGAATCCAATGGGTCCCACTTAGTCTAGTAGTAACTGAAAATTAGATAGTTATTTGAGGCAGAGAGACATATGGTACAATGGGCAAATAGAATTGGTGCTGGATTACTTTTTGCAAGGAGCTCTGTGCAGCCACACTAGATGGCATGGCCTCTTGTTTTCTATTGCTTCATCATTTCTTCAGAGCTTAGATTTTTGTTTTGTTTGTTCACCTATTTGACAAGGCATTGTATTTTATTCTATTAATCTTGCAGAATATTGATCAACAATTATTTATTCGAACATCAAAATATATTTTCTAAACTTATGGACTTGGGAATTTAATTAACTGCTGGGTTTTAGGATAAAAATCAGAACAATTTTTAAAGACATGGTCTCCTTTTATTGATTCTTTACAAGTATAGTATGGTGCAACACAACTCTGGAAATAAAGCGATTCACGGACTGGGCGGTGGGTGTGCTGAGATATGAAGCAGGTATATCCGCAAATTAGGGTCCCTTTTTTTCCTTTATTTTTCTTTTCCCTTTTCCTTTCTTTCTTTTTTCATTATTTAATGGGTTTTTGTCTTTCTTTTTCTATAGGCTATCAATTGCTCACCCCTGGACTGCACATATGGTAGTCTAGGGGTTTACACATCACTACTTCCTTCACTCTTTCCTTTTCTCGTTCTGTCTCTCTTGTTTACCACTTTCTTGTTAAATTAAAAATAGAAATTCTACACATTGTATTTTGTCATATGCCACGGTTTATACTACTGCTTCTAATTATTATTATTTTTTAATTAAAAAAAAGAAATATATGGATTTAGTCAAAGGCTTTCATAAAAATGTTTGTTCAAGTATTTTAATTGCCTCACCATAGGAGGTTGATTACTTGATCAGGCCAATGCATTATCTTTAATAATTTGATGTCATAAAATTATTGCAAACATTTTGGTTTCATTGTTTGTTTTAAACTAGGGAGGATTGAGATCTGGAGTAATCGGCATATATGAAGGAAGTCACTGGAATGTACATTTTTAAAATATGCGCATATTAGCAACATTCTTCAGGGTAATTTATTTGCCAATAAAATTATTTTATGTTTAGTTTTGAAAGATGCTACATTTCCGAATATTGGAAATAAATTAGAACAAGAAACCGTAAAACCATCAACAAGGCAAGTTTTCATCTCGGAAGCTGGGTAAATGGAATTATGAAATAACATATGAAACTCAAACATTATCAATATGTTATCAATTAAATAATTTTAATGTCCTGGGTCTTCTTCTTCTTTTTCTTAGGCCCCCTTCAGTCATTGCTGACCATGGGTGTCTCCTGGGTCCTATTCCCTATATGGAAGTCGCCTGTGCATGACTTTGTTCAACGTGGGGAGACTGGTGCACAGACAGCCTCCCCACGGTCCCTAACAGATCTGGGTCAGGATCCAGTTGCATGGAGTTCAGTACGACTGGAGACCCTTTTCTGCTGCAACCTTCATCTGCCTTCCCAGCTGTTGTACGCTCCACTATGGTTAGCCATCGCCCTCCGCTTGTTCCACCATTGAGGTCTTAGTTGATTTGCTCTTTGTCAGAGACCTCCCCCTCTACCTTACCGCCATGGGTGGCCCTACCAGGAGCATAGCTCCAAACGGCATCGCTCTCAGGATCACGGGTCCACTCAGGTTTCTCCACCACGACAAGGTGATAATCCATGGAGATTGTCCTGGGTATAAATATAATAATGAGAGAAGAGAAAGAAAGCTTAGAAAAGTGATATACCAATTGTACTTCTACTAACCTAAATGGAAGGGAAGTTAATTGGATTTGCAATCCTCCCTTTCTGGATAGAATTCAGTTAATTTTTTCCTGATTCACACAAATTATCCAAAATATTAGTTATTTTCCATTTGTAAATTGTTGAAATTATCACAATTAGACTACATGTACACTTATGCCCAACATACATTTAAGCTATTTAGATTATTTTCGAATAAATATCGATGCCTAGGATGAAGAATTGTGATCAATAGCAGGATGCTCTGAGATGTTATTATGTTCATAGTGGATTAGTAATTAGTATGACAGGAGTCATTTGCAGGATCCTGTGAAGTTATAATGTGGTCAATACAGCTAATGCTTTGCATTTTTGTGGCTTAAAAGCAGGATACCCTGATGTATTGTTGTTTCTGTAGCAAGACAATATGAAATCATTTTTGATTCAGTAGTGGGAAATCATGAGCTATTTCTGGCGCCCTTCTTGGGATACTGTGAGGTATAATTGTAGTCAACCAAGGGATACTGGGAGGTATTACAATGGTTAATAATTTGGTGACTGAAGTTTTGGATTACAAAGTGGAATACTGTGGTCTGTTTGAAGTCAGTAGTGGGACACTGGGAGTTATTATTGTGGTCAATTGTCAAATAATGAGAAGGTCTAATTAAGTCAATGGTGAGCAGTGTGATGTATAATTAGGCCAATACTGGGATACTGGTAAGTATTATTGGGTGTAATAGTGATAATCTGGGAGGTAATATTATTATTGGGGCCACCATGAGCTATTGTGTGATATTATTTGGGTAAAAAAAGGGGTTCTGGGAGGTATTGGAGTCAGTCAATGCAAACTATGTGCACGGGGTTCAATACCTTCAATCATTATTAAAGTGAATAATGGGAGTATGTAAATATTATTGGGGTCAATTGTGTGGCATTTTGGATTATTATTTTACTTCGGAGTCACGTGAGTGACTACGTGAAGAACCCCGTACAGCCGTTCGTGCATCATTACGTCAGACGCTTCCGTGCAGACGACTGTGGAGCAGCGCAGCTCCTCCAACGGTGAGTCTAAAAAAGTTTCAGGTAAGTGCTATTTCTTACCTGTTCTAGGTTTCCTGCAGGAACCTCCGGGGTTCTTGCGGGATGGTCGCGAGGAAGGCGAGTGAACCAGCCTAGGGCTTTGGGGGGAAACCCTGGCCCGACCACGGGAGCGGGAAGCTGGCGAATGTCGGGTTAGCGGTCGGAGTCACTGATAACGCGATCAGTGACTCCACACGTTGGGTTCCCGGGGAGGGGATACCCGAGAACAGTGCGGTTCCAGACCGCAGTAGTCCCTAGGGGATGGGGTTTATACGGACCTGAACGGTCAGCTGGGTTCGCAGCCCCCCCCCCTCCCCCCCCCCCCCCCCCACGTGGTGGGGAATCTCAAGTGTTTGCGTTCCCCAGACCGCAGTAGTCCCTAGGGGATGGGGGCTTAATGGACCTGAAAGGTCAGCCTGGGTTCCCGGTGGTGGGGAAGCTCGAGTGTTTGTGGTTCCCAGACCGCAGTAGTCCCCAAGAAATGGGGTTTAATTCAAGTAAATTAGTAACCCGGGTGCCCAGGGATTGATTCCTTGGGAGGGGAAATTCACTTATGGGGTTCCCTAACCACAATAATCCCCAGGATATGGGGACAGTTGACAAAATAGTCAGAGTAATTAAGAAAGATTTGGTAGGTTCACCTCTGGGAATGAATTTAGAGAAACTCCTTTAGGCAGGAGGTGGATCAGTAGTAAAGTTATGGCAATGGCAGCCTATGGCAGAAGCTGAGCCAGCAGCACCTTTGGGAAGGGCTGCTTCATGGGAATGCCAAGTTATGGCAGTGCCAGCCTATGGGAGAGGTTGTGCCAACAGTTACCTTTGGGAAGGGCTTGTATCATTGGAATGCCAAGTTATGGCAGGCTAGCCTATGGGAGAGGCTGTGCAGCAGTTACTTTTGCTCAGGACTGCTCATGGGAATGCCAGATTATGGCAGGCTAGCCTATTGAGAGAGATTATGCCAGCAGCACCTTTGTTCAGGGAGCTGCTTAATGAGAACGCCAAATCTATGGCAAATAATGGTCTATGAGAAAAGGCGCGCCAGCAGCAGCCCTTTCTTCAGGGCTGCTTTATGGGTGCCAGCGGTACCTTCTCAGGGCTGCTTTATGGAATAGCTGTTTAGTAGGGTATTCCCATTTACAGTGATCATGGGGGATGAGGGGTCATTGTTAGGATAGGCAATACAAAGGATCTGTTAAGTCTTAAATATATTTGAGGAAATTGGGACTCCTCCATCCAGCTAGATTAAGTCTATCAAATAGATTTGTAGGATGTTGGGATTCACATTTTAGGGTATTCAATTGGCTGTGATGCCGGTCTGGGCAACACAGATGGCTGTCAATAAACTCTGGTAACAGGTTTACTAGTCGTTAGATTAATTGTTAATAGTATAGATGTGATTCAGCTGTGCAAGTAAGACAACTTATCTTGTTAAATGGTTAACTATTAAGTGCCTTATAGGTTATTGTTAACACACCTTGTTTCTCCAGGTGAAATTAATAAAGTCACAAGGATGGACAAACAGTATTCATTACTGCTCCAGTTGTTGTTAAGTAACTCTTCAATTATATTACAATATGGTGCTAATGGTCCTAAATAGGAAATTGTGTCAGCAGCGCTTTTATTTTATTTTATTTTTTATTTTATTTTTTTTAAAATATTTTTATTATAGAAACAAAATAATAACAAAGTACATTATTTTACAATGATGAAAATACATGATATTAATGATATATTCGTACTATTAATATTATTTGTATTATTATTGATTATAAATTTTAAGATTATATATTTTATATAATTGAGAATACATGGTACTAGTAATACATTCATAATATTAGTATATACTCGTACTGTTGATAATATTTGTATTGTCACTGATTTTGAAAATGTAGGACCAAATTTTATATAATTAAAATACGTAATACTAGTAAAACTTTTATGATATTCATTATATTTTCATACTGTTAATAATATTTGTATTATCATTGATTTTTAAAATTTAAAATTATATATTTTATATAATTGAAAATACATGATACTAAAAATACTTTCATAAAGTTAGTGATATTTATATTCGTACTGATATTAAAAATTTAAGATTATGTGTTTCTATACATTTTTCTAATTTTTTATAAAAAGTATGAAAAATAGAGAGAAAGAGTGAAAAGTTTGATGGAGAATGGAGTATTATCATTAATCCGTCCTTGGAGATATATTCATGATTTATTATATATTTTTTCTTCATCTATTCAAATATTCAGGCCTCAGTCAAGTCCTCGTGCCGAACCATTATGACCCTGTAAATATTTAATATATGGAGACCAAATCCCTCTGAAGAGATCTAACTGTCCATTAGGACAAGCCTCAATCTCTCCAGATGAAGTGTCTCCGACATTTCTATGTTCCACATTTTGATTGTTGGGGATGTAGGGCCTTTCTGAAATTTTTAATATTAATTTTTTCCCAATTATTTAAACCATAGTCGATAAAAGTTCTTTGGTTCATTGTTATTAGTTGGTCAGTTTCTAGTATTCCAAGTATTATTAACTTTGGATCAGGAGTCAAAGTTATATTGACAACATTCGAAATTATCTTAAATATTTCATTCCAGTTATTTTACAATTTTTATACAGTTAGTGAATGAGTGTGACAAATTTGCTTCTGAGTTTTGACATTTATCACATATAGAGGATATTTTTGGAAAAAGTTATGTAATTTAGATTTGGAATAATGTAATCAATGTAGTATTTTAAACTGTATAAGGGAATGTTTAGCATTTAACGAGCAATGATGTATATGTTGTAAACTTTCATCCCATATTTCTGGTCTTATAATTTGGCCTAATTCATTTTCCCAAGACTGTCTATGTATTTCTGTTGATGGGACATCACTTTCCAATAAAATATTGTATATATATGATATCATTTTTTCCGTATTTGGATGTTTATTCAAGCATTCATCTAAACATAGAAACATAGAAATTAGGTGCAGGAGTAGGCCATTCAGCCCTTCGAGCCTGCACCGCCATTCAATATGATCATGGCTGATCATCCAACTCAGTATCCCGTACCTGCCTTCTCTCCATACCCTCTGATCCCCTTAGCCACAAGGGCCACATCCAACTCACTCTTAAATATAGCCAATGAACTGGCCTCAACTACCCTCTGTGGCAGAGAGTTCCAGAGACTCACCACTCTCTGTGTGAAAAAAGTCTTTCTCATCTCGGTCTTAAAGGATTTCCCCCTTATCCTTAAGCTGTGACCCTTGTCCTGGACTTCCCCAACATCGGGAACAATCTTCCTGCATCTAGCCTGTCCAACCCTTAAGAATTTTGTAAGTTTCTATAAGATCCCCTCTTAATCTCCTAAATTCCAGAGAGTATAAACCAAGTCTATCCAGTCTTTCTTCATAAGACAGTCCTGACATCCCAGGAATCAGTCTGGTGAACCTTCTCTGCACTCCCTCTATGGCAATAATGTCCTTCCTCAGATTTGGAGACCAAAACTGCACGCAATACTCCAGGTGTGGTCTCACCAAGACCCTGTACAACTGAAGTAGAACCTCCCTGCTCCTGTAAAATTTCTGTCTTTCTATTTCTAAGTTCTTGTGTATTTGCAGAAACATAATTTCTGATTTGTAAATATCTAAAATATTCTTTATTGTGTAGTCCATAAGTTTGTTGTAACTCTTGAAATGAGAGGAAAGAGTTTTCCTTAATAAGATCACCCATCTTAGAAATTCCTTTATTTTTCCATTGTAAAAAAGCCTTATCCATCATTGAAGGTTTGAACGTAAGATTATTGGCGATGGTAAGACCTAATGGTATAGATTTTAGTTTTAATGTTTTCTTTATTTGTTTCCAGATGCGGATTCCGTTTTCTATTATCGGATTTTCACTATAAATTTTCTTAGCTACGTTAGTGTTAGCAAATATTATAGAGCTAATTTCAAATGGAGAACAATCTTCTTTTTCCATATTTAACCAATTTGGTTTATTATCTATTTCTTCTAGCCAAAAATTCATATTTTTAATATTGACTGCCCAGTAATAAAACATAAGATTTGGTAATGCTAATCCTCCATTTATTTTAGGTTTACATAAATGTTTTTTATTTATTCTATGGCTCTTGTAATCCCAGATAAAGTTAGTAATTAGAGAATCTACTTTTTTGAAAAAAATTTTAGGGAGATATATCGGAATTAATTGAAATAGATATAGTAATTGTGGGAGAAAAATCATTTTTATTGCATTAATTTTACCTAACATTGAAATAGGTAAGCTTTTCCAGTATAAAATATTCTTATTTTAATTTATTCAATAATGGGGGGAAATTAAATTTAAATAAAGAGTCAAATCTTTTTGTAACGAAAATCCGAAGAATATTTAATATTTTCGTTTGTTATCTTAAAAGGGAATTGTTGTAATATATGTAAGTTATTCACCGTTATTGGCATGAGTTCACTTTTATTCCAATTAATACTGTATCCTGAGAAAGATCCGAATTCCGTTATTAGTTTTTAACAAATTTTGGATACTTGTTTCTGGTTCAGTGATATAAAGTAATACATCATCCGCATATAAGGAGATTTTATTTTTTAGTATCTCTAGTATCATATCCATGTATTTCCGGATGTAATCTCACCCTCTGGGCGAGAGGTTCTATTGCGAGTGCAAACAATAAGGTGATAAAGGACAAACCTTGTCTACAACCTCGAGATAAACTGAATTTAGTTGATAACATTCGGATTGTTGTTATTCTAGCTATTGGATTTGTATATAACAATTTAATCCAAGTAGTAAACTTCTCTCCAAATTTGAAAGCTTCCATAACCGAAAATAGGTAAGGCCATACCACTTGATCAAAAGCTTTTTCTGCGTCAAGCGAAATGACTACTAAATCTTTTTTATCACTTCTTTTCGAATATATAATATTAAATAACCGTCTTAGATTGTATGAGGAATATCTTTTTGGTATAAATCCTGTTTGATCGGGATGGATTAATTCGTTAACGACTGAACTTAGCCTTTGTGCTAGTATTTTTGTTAATATCTTTTGATCAGTATTTAATAGAGCTATTGCTCTATATGATCCCGGTTCATCCAAGTCTTTATTTATTTTGGGTATAAGTGTTATAATAGATTCATTCAACGTTTCTGGTAATTTCTGTTGTGTGTATATCTGTTCATATAATGATTTCAGACGCGGAACCATATGATCATGAAATATTTTATAAAATTCCGAAACCTATACCATCTGGTCCCGGTGTTTTACCATTTTTTAATGATCTAATAGATTCTTGGATTTCTTTTATTGAGATATCAGCATTTAGTAATTCTCTATTTTGTAAATCCAGTCCTTTCAGGTTACATTTTTTTAAAAATGCTTCTATTTCTGTTTTATTTACTGTTGCTTTAGTGTATAAGTTTTTATAATATTGCATAAATCTTTCATTAATATCTTTGGGTTGTATTAACAAATCACCATTATGTGATTTAATCCTATGGATAATTTTTTCAGCTTCAATTTTCCTTAATTGTCGAGCCAATAATGTTTGGGGTTTATCTCCAAATTCAAACTGTAATTGTTTAGTATGTTGATAAAATTTTACAACTTGATCTGTATATATTTTATTTAATTTATATTTCAATGCTGCAATATTATTGTGTAATATTATATCTGGTATTGTTGCATTCTGTATATCTAATTGCTTAATCTCCCTTTCCAAATCTTGTTGTTCCTTCCGAATCTTTTTATTATGGAATGCTTGTGAAGAGACCATGATTCCCTGGAGATATGCTTTGAATGTTTCCCATAATAAGGAGCAAGGTATTTCTGGTTGATCATTTATTTCAAAAAATTTTTTAATTTGAGTTGTGATATATTCCTGAGTAGTTTTATTTTTTTAAATTTGTGGGTTAAATTTCCACTGTCCTGATTTTTCTGTTTTGCCATTTATTTTAATTTTAAATGTTAATGGCGCATGATCTGAAATTATAATATTATGATATTTGGATTCATAAGTAAGTGAAATAAGTTTTGCATCCACCAAAAAATAATCTATTCTTGAATAAGTTTTATGTACTGGCGAGTAAAAAGAGTATTCTCATCCAGTAGGGTTTTCTGTTCTCCAAACATCTTTAATGTTAGTCGTTTGCATATATGCGTTTAATAAGTCACTGGATGTGATTTAGTTTTTCTTTGCTTTGTAGATCTATCTAAGTAGGGGTCTAGTGTGCAATTAAAATCTCCTCCAATTATCAAATTATATTGTGTTAATTCCGGAATATTGTTAAGTACTTTCTTAAAAAACAATGGGCTATCAAAATTTGGTCCATATATATTAACAAAAATCATTTTTTCTGTGCTTAATTCTCCTATCACAATAATGTATCTACCATCTTTATCAGTTATAGTTGATGTATGCTTAAATAAAGTACCTTTACGAAATAATATTGCTACACCTCTTGATTTATGCGTAAAAGAAGAGTGGTACATTTTATCTATCCATTTAGCTTTCAACCTATATTCAGCGTCTTTTTTTAAGTGAGTTTCTTGAATATAAATTACATCAGCTTTAATTGCCTTTAAATGTGCCAATACTTTTCCTCTCTTTATCGGTTCATTAATACCTTTAACATTCCAACTACAAAACGTTAATCCCTCTTTCCCGTATTCTTTTTAAGTCTTGCATTTTAAGTTTATAGAGATCTACAATAGAGTCTAAGGATCAGCTCGACAGACCTGACCTTACACCCGAACATCGAATAGATGAATTTTAAATCTTGTTTATGTCCCTCACGAATATATCTCCATTGGTCCAATATGTAACTCCATTCAAACTGAAAAACACAATAGATTGTATAAAAGAAGAGTAAAGGATAGTTTAAGAAGTTAGTGGTGTGTTTAAAGATAGAAAGAACTACATCTAGAGTAGTTGTAGTTAGTGCTAGCCATACTAGCATGGCTATCCATCTAGCGACTTCCGTCGTTGATGTTATTAACTTGACCAGCTCCTATGTTTAATGAATTATTATTCCATAATAATATTTTACCGGGGGTATAACATTAAGGGAAAAAAAGGGTAAAAGAAAAAAGGAAAAGGGGTAGGATTCATCAAAAAAAAAGGGGGGGCAAACAGAAAAGAAAAAAAAGGGAGAGATTTATCAAATTCTACTGATTAAAGATATAAAAGTGTCTATATCTAGAATTAATTTAAAAATCTAAGTAATATTAAACATAAAAAATGTAAAGTATATAAGAAAAAAAAGGGATAAAAAAATACCATAAAACAAAAGGAAAAACTAAAATTCAAGGTAAAAATTGTTGTTATAAGGAAAGATCTCCAAATGAGATCCATCGCTATATTTAACTCTATTCATTAAATAAACATTAATTGTTAATTATTAGTAGTAGTGATTAGTAGTAGTGAACAATCTTAATTGGTAAAAATAATACTAATAATAATACCGCGTTGTGATTTTAATATTTGTGTTATTTATTTATATTAGTTATGTGATGAGACTAATTATTATATCCAGATAACGCTTTCCGATCCAGTTTTTTCTCTCAATTCCATTCGACATTGTCCATTCCGTCCAGTCCAATATTATCTTGTAAGATCTTGCAGGATGTTGAGAGTCCGTGTAAAATCTCTAATGGATAAGGCTTTTTTACAATGGAAAAATAAAGGAATTTCTAAGATGGGTGATCTTTATAAGGAAAACTCTTTTCTCTTATTTCAAGAGTTACAACAAACTTATGGACTACACAATAAAGAATATTTTAGATATTTACAAATCGGAAATTATGTTTCTGCAAATACACAAGAACTTAGAAATAGAAAGACAGAAATTTTAGATGTATGCTTGAATAAACATCCAAATACGGAAAAAAATGATATCATATATATACAATATTTTATTGGAAAGTGATGTCCCATTAACAAAAATACATAGACAGTCTTGGGAAAATGAATTAGGCCAAATTATAAGACCAGAAATATGGGATGAAAGTTTACAACATATACATCATTGTTCGTTAAATGCTAAACATTCCCTTATACAGTTTTAAATACTACATAGATTACATTATTCCAAATCTAAATTACATAATATTTTCCCAAAAATATCCTCTATATGTGCAAATTTGTCACACTCATTCACTAATTGTATAAAAATTGTAAAATACTGGAATGAAATATTTAAGATAATTTTGAATGTTGTCAATATAACTTTGACTCCTGATCCAAAGTTAATAATACTTGGAATACTTGAAACTGACCAACAATGAACCAAAGAACTTTTATCGACTATTGTTTAATAATTGGGAAAAAATTAATATTAAAATTTCAGAAAGGCCCTACATCCCCAACAATCAAAATGTGGAACATAGAAATGTCGGAGACACTTCATCTGGAGAGATTGAGGCTTGTCCTAATGGACAGGTTAGATCTCTTCAGAGGGATTTGGTCTCCATATATTAAATATTTACAGGGTCATAATGGTTCGGCGCGAGGACTTGACTGAGACCTGAATATTTGAATAGATGAAGAAATATATATAATAAATCATGAATATATCTCCAAGGACGGATTAATGATTAATATTCCATTCTCCATCAAACTTTTCACACTCTTTCTCTCTATCTTTTCATACTTTTATAAAAAATTAGAAAAAAGTATAGAAACACATAATCTTAAATTTTTAATATCAGTACAAATATAAATATCATTAACTTTATGAAAGTATTATTAGTATCATGTATTTTCAATTATATAAAATATATAATTTTAAATTTAAAATCAATGATAATACAAATATTATTAACAGTATGAAAATATAATGAATATTATAAAAGTTTTACTAGTATTACGTATTTTTAATTACATAAAATTTGGTCCTACATTTCAAAATCAGAGACAATATAAATATTATCAACAGTATGAGTATATTACTAATATCATGAATGTATTACTAGTACCATGTATTCTCAATTATATAAAATATATAATCTTAAAATTTATAATCAATAATAATACAAATAATATTAACAGTATGAATATATCATTAATATCATGTATTTTCATCATTGTAAAATAATGTACTTTGTTATTATTTTGTTTCTATAATAAAAATATTAAAAAAAAAAAAATCTCTAAAAGTAGTGAGAGTCAGTATATTCACTTGTAGATATTTTTCAGGTCTTGAACTGCTGTGCGAATTCCAGTGCTGCTGTTGGGGTATTAAGTCCGAGGCTTCAGTTTGGCCTTCTGGCTGTCTCTGCCGGGTTGATCGACCTTTCCCCTTGTCGGTAGGGCTCCGTGCTGTTGACATAATTAGTCGCGCGCCTGATGACGTCACTCACAACACTCGGTGCAGAAACGGCAGGCAGCAAGCAGCAGACAGCGGGTAGGTCCCTTAATCCCCCGTTTTTTCCAGTTTTCTTTCGTGGAGCTGGCTGGCGTTATCCTCTAGCCCTCCATAGCGCCACCGGAAGCTTTTAGCAGGCCTGCTTAAGACTCCCTCATGTAGGAGGAAAGCATGTTGCGTCAGTATTATTCTGATGCTGGGGCCATGGCAAAGTCGGCGTATTGCTGAAGCTGCGCCAGCAGCACCTTGTATCAGGGCTGCTTAATGGCTCCCTCACGTAAGAGGAGAACATGTGGGATCGGTATAGTCTAATGCCGAGTCTGAGGGTATAGCCATAGAGCATGCCCAAGGGATTCAGGGCATATGCCCAGAGGTCTATGCCTGGCCAGAAAGTTACCATCCCAAACACATAGGCAGTGAATACCGCTCTAAGGGGGGCATTACAGTTGGCCGTCAAAAATCTTCTATTCAGGTAAGACCTTTCCATAAGCAAAACCTGGAGGACAAAAGCACAAACTATTGGAACGAGCAAGGTTTCATAGTTTTGGTGATTATGCACCCCACATCTTTATTGGCAGTAAGAGGTTCACTGAAGTTGGTGGCAGCATGAAGGCTGACCAGAGGTTCCACGCACTGTACCTGTGCTACTCTACAATTAAGGGACCACTTACAGCTTGGTAAGGTGTACACTTAGTTATACATTACAAATGATTGAGGCATTATCAGCTATTTGAGGGGTCTAATCATGTAAAATGGTCTGTTCTAGCTTTTCAAGCAGGTTAGAATTGCGCAGGTTCAGTAGAAGGACCAAGATTCTTACAAGACCGTTTCGGAAATCGGGCCACAGTTGCTGTTTACGGCAGATTCCAAGTTGCAAATATCATCTCGAGTCTGGAGGTGGAGCAGATTTGCATGATTTGCAAAAAAAAAAAAATGTCTGTTGTGGGTATCAACTATCTGTAGACCCTACGGGCATCGTATGGGTAAAGAGTGATTGGACAAATGTGCATATTGTGATGCTCAGGTTGATACATTATGATGATGGCATATGTTAGTGACGAGGGTGCAAACAGTTAAAGATCCATGGAATGGTTACATATCTTGTTGTCACAGGAGAATCATCAAGTATAGGTTAATGGCAACACAGAATTGGTGTTGAATTACACTATATTATGAAATTCTGGTTAATGGAACACCTAACATGGTTCATGTTTATTTCACTGGTTGCAAAATATGTGGAATTACAGTGGCGAAACATACATTTTCGCTGAAAGGAGTAGGAAGACTTTTATGGCTCCCTCCATTTTGTTTATCAATTGAGGTTTCAAATAAAGTCATTAAGAGGCCGCTTAATGTTCCTATTGAGTGGTTATGCACATTGATTCCTGGTTTGTCACGAATAATATACCCTTATTTGGTTATTTTAAATGTAATTTGCTGGTTCAGCCTAGTGCTTGGTAAATCAGTTGTTGCATGATAAAATCAAATTATGTTCTGCAGGTTTAATAAACTGCCCTAAGGTTTGGGTTGTTACATCTATCCTTTTATGTGTTCAAAGTGTTTGCATAGCACTAAACCGTGGAATTTCCTTTTTCCGGAGATGAAAGAGTTTGTTATGCTTATGTTTCATGGAAAATGTTATTGATTGCTAATGTTTCGAGTTCATGCTAAATTATCGTTTGTTAATTATGGAGTTATACGGCCATTAATTGGGTTATCAAGGGGTAGGCTATCTTCAACATAGATCCCAGGACCAATATAATGCCATATGCGATGTTGACATTTGTGAACACTGTTTCACCAGGAGGCTGCAGCTATATCCTTAAATTTGGCTGGAGTTTATTAGGTAGTTATCCTTCTGGCACTGGTTTAGTGCAGCAGGTTCAGTCGCTACATAATTGTGATGGTACAGGATGATAACATCTGTAAATTATAATATATAATATTATGTTATAAATACTTGAGCAGACCAGAAGGGGGTCAGGTCTCAAAATAGTCACAGGCATACCAGGGGACCTTTGATAAGGTAAGCACACATATATACAACAATATGTCAAGGTCATCAAGAGCTTGGAGTTCTGGACTAGCAATGTTGTTAGTCACAATACATAAATAAATAAATAAATAAATAAATAGATACACAAATACATAATTTGGGAGAACTTATTGTTCAGGCCATTCCAGATGAGAAAAACAGAGTTGTGTTATGTACTAATGGATTCTGATTCCAGATCTCATTCCACCAGGGCTGCTACAACATCAGCAGCAAGGGTATTTATGTTCCGCTGGGTCGCATTATTACAACTGAAGCATGGTCCAACGAACGACTCTCCAAACATCTGTAATGACCCATTACATCTATGTTATGACTGTTTGCATTATGAATGTTTCCCTTCATTTGTCAATGAAGCAGGTGTGGTTGTGTACACTCGTTTCACACGGCATGATATCACAGAGCTTTGAAGTCTTCACGTAGTCACTCACGTGACTCCGAAGTAAAATAGTAAGATTAAACGAGAACTTACCAGTTTGAAGTTTGATCTTTATTTCATGAGGAGTCGAGTTGAGGAACTACGTGCCCTCCGCTCCCAGCCCTCATAGATCTCATCTGGTAGTTCTAGTCTTTGTTATCTTACCATTATACTTCAGTCATTATTATCTGTGATTTCACACCGTTGCTTTGAAGATTGGCGCATGAACGGCTGTACGGGGTTCTTCACGTAGTCCCTCAACTCGACTCCTCATAAAATAAAGATCAAACTTCAAACTGGTAAATTCTCATTTAATCTTACTATTAGGTTTAATATTAGATACTGAGAAGTATTATTGGGATCAATGGGATTTGGATGATTATTGGAGTCATCGTGCTATACTACAGGATATTTTACTTCGGAGTCATGTGAGTGACTACGTGAAGAACCCCGTACAGCCGCACGTGCGTCATTATGTCAGATGCTTTAGTGCAGGCGACCGGTGGAGCAGCGGAACTCTTCCAACAGTAAGTCTAAACTTCAGGTAAGTGTTATTCCTTACCTGTTGTAGGTCTCCTGCAGGAACCTCAGAGGTTTTTGTGGGTTGTTCGCGATGGCCAACGAGGGAACCAGTCTAGGGCTTTGGGGAAACCCTGGTCAGACCGAGGAAGCGGGGAGTTGGCGAATGTTGGGTTTCACTATCGGAGTCACTGATAACGTGGTCAGTGACTCTACATGCTGGGTTCCCGGGGAGGGGAAATCCAAGAATATGCGGTTCCAGACCGCAGTAGTCCCCAGGGTATGGGGCTAAACTGACCTGAACGGTCAGTCTGGGTTTCCAGGGAGGGGAAATCCAGCAATGCGGTTCCAAAACCACAGGATATGGGGACAACTGACAAAAATGGTCAGTACAATAAAGAAAGATGTTGGGAGGTTTGCCTTCTGGGAATGAATCTAGAGACACTCCTTCAGTAGGAGTTCGGTCAGCGCGGGTTAATGTGAGAGCCCGCGTCAGCAGTAAAGTTTATGACAGTGTCAGCCTATTGGAGAGGCTGTGCCAGCAGCACCTTTGGGTAGGGCTGCTTCATGGGTATGCCAAGTTATGGCAGTGCCAGCCTATGGGAAAGGTTGTGCCAGCAGTACCTTTGTTCAGGACTGCTTCAGGGGGAGGCCAAGTTATGGCAGGCTAGCCTATTGGAGAGGCTGTGCCAGCAGCACCTTTGCTCAGGGCTGCTCATAGGGATGCCAAGCTATGGCAGTGTAGCCTATTGGAGAGGCTGTGCCAGCAGTACCTTTGCTCAGGACTGCTCCAGGGGAATGCCAAGTTATGGCAGGCTAGCCTATTGGAGAGGCTATTGGAGGTGCCAGCAGCACCTTTGCTCAGGGCTGCTTCATGAGAACGCCAAATCTATGGCAAATACTGGCCTATGGGAAAGGCCACGCCAGCAGCATCTTTGTTCAGGCTGCTTCATGGGAATAAGCTGCTTAGTAGGGTATTCTATTTACAGTGATCATGGGGGATGAGGAGGCATTGCTAGCATAAGGCAATATAACAGTATGATGAAAAAAAAGCATTCAAAGATGACTATTCACATTCAAAAACACTGGTTATGTATGTGCTAAAATCCACTGTTAAGTCTCAAACTATATTTGAGAAATTGGGCTCCTCTATCCAGTTAGATTCAGTTCCTATCAAATAGAGTTGTAGGACATTGGGATTTACCTTTAGCTATTCAATTGGCCGTTTGCGCCGGCCTGGGCAACATATTGCAGTCAATAGACTCCTGTAACATTTTGTTGTTATAAAACAGCTTTCTAGTTGTTGGACTAATTGGTAATAGTATAGATGGGATACAGCTGTGCAAGTAGGAGAACTGTTATCTTGTTAAATGGTTAACTATTAAGTGCCATGTAGGTAATTGTTAACACAATTTGTTATCACCAGCTGAAGTTAATAAAGTCACAATGATGGACAAACAGTATTCATTACTGCTCCAGTAGTCGTTAGGTAAATATTTAATTATATTGCAAAATGGTGCTAATGGCCGTAAATGGGAAATTGCGTCAGCAGCACCTTGTAGCAGGCCTGCTTAATGTCTCCCTCATGTAGGAGGAGAGCATGCCGTGTCAGTATTAGTCTGACACCGGGTCCATGGCAAAGTTGGCGTTTTGCTGAAGCCGCGCCAGCAGCTTCATGAGGGAGCCTCTTACATGAGGGAGCCATTAAGCAGCTTGTAACAGGGCTGCTGAATGGCTTCCTCATGTAAGAGGAGAGCATGCGGGATCGGTATAGTCTTATGCCGAGTCTGAGGGTATAGCCATAGAGCATGCCCAAGGGATGCAGGGCAGGCACCAGAGATCTATGCCTGGCAGAAAGGCTGCCATCCCAAACATATATGCAGTG
Source organism: Okamejei kenojei (assembly GCA_035221665.1). Classification (NCBI taxonomy): domain Eukaryota; kingdom Metazoa; phylum Chordata; class Chondrichthyes; order Rajiformes; family Rajidae; genus Okamejei; species Okamejei kenojei. The sequence goes on along the minus strand of CM069132.1, from coordinate 83,198,781 downwards.
AACCCCGCTATCGTGGGGACATTAGAGCTGGCCACCGAATCTTCTATTCAGGTAAGACCTTTCCATAGGCGAAATCTGGAGGACGAAGCACAAGCTATTGGAACGAGCAAAGTTTCATAGTTTCGGCGCCAATGCACCCCACGTCTTCATCGACAGTAAGCGGTTCACTGAAGTTGGTGGCAGCATGAAAGTTGGCCAGAGGTTCCACGCACTGAACATGTGCTACTCTATAATTAAGGGTCCACATACAACTTGGTAAGATGTACACTTAGTTATACATTACAAATGATTGAGACATTATCATCTACTTTGAGGGGTCTAACCATGTAAAATGTACAATACTAGCATTCCAAGCAGGTTAGAATTGGGCAGGCTCAGTATAAGGACCAAGATTGTCTTGCAAGACTGGCTCGGGAATCGGGCCACAGTTGCTGTTTAAGGCAGACACAAAATTGCGAATATCATCTCGAGTTTGGAGGTGGAGCAGACTTGCATGACTTACCAATTCTTATTTTATTGGTATCAACTATCTATAGATCCTACGGGCATTGTATGGGTTAAAGAGTGACTGAGCAAATATGCATATTGGCATGCTCAGATGCATGTTGATACATTATGATGATGGCATATGTTAGTCACGAGGGTGCAATCAGTTAAAGACCCCTGGAATGGTTACATAATCTTGTTTCCACAGGAGAATCATCAAGTATAGGTCAATGGCAACACAGAATTGGAGTTGAATCACACCATATTATGAAACTGGTTAAATGGAACACCTAATATAGAAATGTTGTTTTCATGCTTATTCACTGGTTGCAAAATATGTGGCATAACAGTGGTGAAAGATGTATTCTCGCTACAAGGAGAAGGAAGGTCTTTTATGGCTACCTCCATTTTGCTTCATCAATCGAGGCTTCAAATGAAGTCATTAAGAGGCCGCTTTAGGTTCCTATTGTGTGATTGTCTTATGCAAATTGATTCACGATTTGTCGGGAATAATAATATCACCTTATATGGTTATTTTAAACGTAATTTTGCTGGTTCAGCCTGAGGCTTGGAAAATCAGCCGTTGTATGATAAACTCAAATTATGTTCTGCAGATTTAATAAACTGCCCTAAGGCTTGGGTTGTTACATCTATCCTTCTATGTGTTCAATGTGCTTGGATAGCACCAAAATGCAGAACTTTTCTTTTCCAGGAGAAGAAAGAGTTTGTTTTATGCTCATGTTACATTGAAAACGGTATAAATTGCTAACGTTTGGAGTTCATGTTAAATGATCTTTTGTTAATTATTGAGTTGTACGGACATTAATTGTGTCAAGGGTACACAAAAAGCTGGAGAAACTCAGCGGGTGCAGCAGCATCTAAGGAGCGAAGGAGATAGGCGACGTTTCGGGTCGAGACCCTTCTTCAGACTGGTCAGGGATCAGGGAAACGAGAGATATAGACGGTGATGTGGAGAGATAAGGAACAATGAGTGAAAGATATGCAAAAAAGTATCGGTGATAAAGGGAACAAGCCATTGTAAGCTGTTTGTGGTGTGAAAATGAGAAGCTGGTGCGACTTGGGTGGGGGAGGGAGATAGAGATAGAGGGAATGCCAGGGCCCGAGGGCTGAGGGAGAGGTGGGAAGGGGAGGAGACAGCAAGGTTAACAGAATTGAGAAAATTCAATATTCAAGCCCAAAGGATTAATTGTGTCAACGTGCTTTCTCATTGAGTTGGCTGTAGCAAACAAGACCCGCTCTGTCGGATTCATGCCGGATATCAAGTTGTAGGATATCTTCAACACAAGGTCTCCCAGGACCAGTACAATGCTGTTTGGGATGCATGGGATGTTGACATTTGTGAACACTATTCTACCAGGAGGCTCCAGCTACATCCTTAAATTTGGCTGGAGTTCATTAGGTAGTTATCCTCCTGGTGCTGGTTTAGCGCAGCAAGTTCAGTCGCTACATAATTGTGACGGTACAGGATGATTACATCTGTAAATTATAATATATAATATTATGTTATAAATACTTGAGCAGACCAGAAGTGGGTCAGGTCTCAAAATAGTCACAGGCATGCCAGGGGATCTTTGATAAGGTAAGCACACATATATACAACACTACATCAAGGTCACCAAGAGCCTTGGAGGTTCTGAACTAGCAATGTTGTTCGTCACAAAAAACTTGGAAGAACGTATTTGTCCAGGCCACTCCAGATGATAAAACGGAGTTTGCATTATGTAGGAATGCATTCTGATTCCAGATCTCATTCCACCAGGGCTGCTACAACATCAGCAGCAAGGGTATTTATGTTCTGCTGGGTCACATTGTTACGGCTGCAGCATGGTCCAACAAACGAATCTCCAAACATTTATAATAACCCATTGCTGAACCAGGGGTATTTGTTAACTCTATTTATGTTCTGGTTATACTTTCCATCTGGGTGAGAGATGGAAATATTATTACTTAGATTTAAAACATGTTGATGCTGTTTAAATTATGTCATGACTGTGTGCATTATGAATGTTTTCCCTTAATTTGTCAAAAATGTAGCTGTGGTTGTGTATACTCGTTTCACACGGCATAAAATCACAGAGCTTTGAAATCTTCACGTAGTCACTCACATGACTCCGAAGTAAAATAGTAAGATTAAATGAGAACTTACCAGTTTGAAGTTTGATCTTTATTTTGTGAGGAGTTACGATGAGGGAATTTGTGCCCTCCGCTCCCAATCCTCATAAATATCATCTGGTAGTTCTAGTCTTTTATTTCTTACTATTACCCTTCAGTCACTATTACCTGTGATTTCACACCGTTGCTTTGAAGATTGACGCACGTGCGGCTGTACGGGGTTATTCACGTAGTCCCTCATCGTAACTCCTCATAAAATAAAGATCAAACTTCAAACTGGTAAGTTCTCATTTAATCTTATTATTTTTGGAGGCAATAGTGAGATGCTGGAAGGTATTATTGGAGCTTCATACTGGGACACTGGGAGATATTATTAGACTTCACCAAGCATATTTTCCCCTTTATCTAAGAATATTGATTAACATGGATGCAAGGTTGATAGGTGTTGGAAGTAGAATGTTGTGCTCTAATTAAATAGCAGAACAGTTTCAAGGGACTAATTCTTATTTTCATATTCATATATTTGAATGAATATAAAGAATTTTCCATTTAAGCACTTTTTGCAATAAATCAGGTGTCATGTAATTACTGATTTGAATGGAAGAATATAAAATATATTCCTTCTGAGTTGGGTTCACAGCTTTCATTTTGCTAAATTATTCAAACTTCATATTGATGCATCGTGATATACTTGCATTGAAAATACTCACAAATTATTAAATAATTGAATGAGTGGCATACAGACCTTGAATTCTTCTTTACATTTTGAAGTGAGACGTAGGCGGAAGAGGAAGATTTTAATGCTCTTCTGGTTGATTTATTTTACAGTGGATCCCTTGCTGGGGGTCGCTAGAAGAAGTGCTCCCACCACAGGCTTGCGGCCTATAACATACTGTGGGCGCGGTATTGACTTCAAGAGCTCCGGCCGCTGGCCTGTGGCCTATAGCATCTTGAAGCCCCGGTCTCCGGTAATAAGTTGCCGATTCGGGAGTGTCCGTCCGTTCCGATGTCGGAGTTTTGAGCATCCCGACGAGAGGGCCTGTACATTGGGCCATCCGTAGTGGCGACTGCGGAGGGTTCATAGCCCCGACCACGGATGAAAAAAGGAGGAGGACTGACAAAGATATTGCCTTCCACCACAATGGAGAATGTTGAATCCACTGTGGTGGATGTTCATGTTATATTATATTGTGTATTGTGCTCTTTTGTTTGTATGGTTGCATGGTAAGTCAAATTCCACTGTACCTTAATTGTGGCAATAAATGTGAACTTGAACTTGAAAGAGAAGAAGTATATTTTATCCAATAACTGTTACTAAATGTTAGTTTATACGGGGTTGATTCATTTGAGGTTAATTATATTATTAGTTGATTATATATTTAAAATGAAAGGCACATCATAAACATAAAACAGGAAAACAATGAAATGTGTGCACAATCGAAACAAAAGCTGAAAAGGTATGCAGGCAACTGCATCACTGCTATACCAGATTGCCTATGAATTGCTATTTTTAATTTCCTTTCATTTTTATTTAGTGCCTATGGGATCAATAGTCAACAGATGGGAAATCAAATGGTATAGGAGTACAATACATTACGCAGTTTTCAACACTCTGGTGTGTTTAACAATTAATTTCTTTGGCCTAAGGTTGTCAACTTTCAAACTAAAATTGAAAGGAGCAGCTGTTCAGAATGCATTTATTTTCAACAGTTGTTCCCAGCGGCAGAAGCATCAAACAATGTATTTATGTATCATATTTAGTGCATATTACATCAATTCAAATTCTATAATGAATCACCTGTAAGGAAAGGGACATTTTACTAATTGATTTAATTTATTGGCAGGTTTAATAATTACATTACGGAATAATTGAAAGGAACCAACCATTCAAAGTATTTCAAATTATGCAATAAATGCAAAAGTAAACAAGCAGTTTACAATTATGATTTTAATCTGATATCAAAAGATAAGGACTGAGTTTTTTTTACATATTTGCATTGTGCATTTCACTGGTACAGAAAACGTTGTTAAATATTACCTGTAATTATATTAATGTTTATAATGTCAATTTTCCTTTGGGTTAAGACATATATAAATGTTGAGGAGTAGGACCCCACAAGTGTTATAAGGTTAGGATACAAAGTGCTGTAATAACTCAGCGGATCAGGCAGCATCTCTGGAGAACATGGATATGGGAAGTTTCTGATCGGGACATTTTTTCAGAGTTTTATAGGTTGATTTAATTCAGTTATATGTCTATTTTTGCCAACTGTATTACTTTGTTAAGCAGACCAATAATTTTATTGATGTAGGAATGTACTCCCCAATTAAAAATGAGTGATGAGAGAGGGAAAGATAGATGAGCCTTGATTGAATGGTGGAGTAGACTTAATGGGACGAATGGCCTAATTTCCCTCCTCACTTATGAACAAAAATCGGCCCACTGAGTCTACAACTATTGATCGCCTGCTTACACGAGTTCTATGATATCCAACTTTCACAGCTGAGGGACATTGTAATGAAACCAAGTAACCTACAAACCTGCACATCTTTGGGATGCAGGATGAAACCGGAGAACCAGGAAGAACCCACACATTCACAGGAAGAACATGCAAACTCCACACGGACAGCTCCGGAGGTCAGGATCAAACCTGGGTCTCTGGTGCTGTGTGGCAGTAGCTTTATCAGCTGTGCCACTGTATCACCCCTTACTGAGTGCTCATCAGATTGCTGATCATGGTGATAGTTTATGTCCTGTCAAAACCTTTAAACATTCTTGCAAAACATCTCCACAAGCTCCTAATGTGTTTGCAATACACATCTCGGGCAAGTCAACAGGAACGTACAGACACTAAAATAAAAACTAAAACAATCTGAATGTTCTCAATTCTTTCAGAAAAATGGTCCAGCAAAAAAATGGGATGCCCTGTGAACTGAATATATCCATATGCTGCTAGCCGATTCACGCTATTCTGCCCCTTGTATTATTAAAATTAAATTGCATATTTCATATAATTATAAGGTAAACGAAAAAGCTGGAGAAACTCAGCTGGTGCGGCAGCATCTATGGAGCGAAGGAATAGGTGATGTTTTGGGTCGAGACCCTTCTTCAGACTGATGTTGGGGAGGGCAAAAGAAGGAATAAGTGGAGACAGCAGGCTGTGGGAGAACTGGGAAGGGGAGGGGAAGGAGGGAGAAAGCAAGGACTACCTGAAATTAGGTGTCAATGTTCATACTGCTGGGGTGTGAACTACCCAAGCGAAATATGAGGTCTCCTGGGACCTCAAATTCAATTTGCGGTGGATTCACTCTGGCCGTGGAGGAGGCCCAGGTCAGAAAGGTCGGATTTGGAATGGGAGGGGCAGTTGAAGTGCTGAGCTACCGGGACATCAGGTTGGTTATTGCGAACTGTGTGGAGGTGTTGGGCGAAGCGATCGCCAAGTCTGCGCTTGGTCTCACCGATGTAGAGCAGTTGACACCTGGAACAGCGGATGCAATAAATGAGATTGGAGGAGGTGCAAGTGAACCATATGCCTCACCTGGAAAGACTGCTTGTGTTCTTGGATGGTTGAGGGGGGAGGTAAAGCGACAAGTGTAGCATTTACTGCAGTTGCAAGGGAAAGTACCAGGGGAGGGGGTGGGAAGGGACAAATTGACCAAATTGAGTTATGGAGGGAATGGTCTCTGTGGAAAGCAGAAAGGGGTGGAGATGGGAAGATGTGGCCAGTGGTGGGATCCCGTTGGAGGTGGCGAAAATGTTGGAGGATTATCTGTTGAATGCGACGGCTGGTAAGGTGGAAGGTGAGGACAAGGGGGACTTTGTCCTTGTTACGAGTAGGGGGATAGGGAGTGAGAGCAGTGCTCTGGGATATAGAGGAGAGCCTGGTGAGAGCCTAATCTATAGTCGAAGAGGGGAACTCCCATTCCCTAAAGAATGAGGACATCTCCGATGCCCTGGTTTGGAACACTTCATCGTGGGTGCAGATGCGACATAGCTGGAGGAATTGGGAGTAGGAGTGACACTCAAAAAAATCATATAATTATGATTTTTATGAAATTGTATTTGCCGATTAATTGTCTTTTAAACTTGGCACAGGAAGTTCAATCCACCAATGTAAGTCCGAAGAAGGGTCTCGACCCGAAATATATCACCTATTTCTTTTCTCCAGAGATGATGCCTGACCTGCAGAGTTTCTTCAGCTTTTTGTTAAAAAGTACATGTGTTTGTTTTTTAATAACATGATAATTACAAATGTCTGCCAAAATGCTATCTGGTGTCAGCAATGAACAATGTGTGAAGTTTCATTACCTCAGATTGTGGATTGTTGTTAGAGATTATATAAAAATATATATTTTACATTGTTTTTCTATTCCTCTGTGTTTTCATTTGCTCTCAGTTAATCCAAGCTTTCTTTCCCATGTTATATATTTTTATATCTGACATAATATTGAAGCCATTAATTTTATTTTACTGTTCTGTTTTGTCCTTCTTCTTTATTTTTATTATGGAAGGTTTCACCGAACATAAAGACAAAATATTCGAGGTTCCGCGTTAAATAACCTCTTTTCAGCATGCTGCATTTCTCATTTTACTGTGAGTTATTTGCAAAGTTCACAAGTTATGATTCTTTTTATGGAGCAAAGGAATAACATACTTAAGTACAGTCTCAAATCAACCAATCATTACATGTGGGAGGGAGAAAAGGCTAACACCTTATACAGTCGTTTCACTTTTTCCAATTGTATAAAGCATGGCTGTTTTAAACACATGCCCCGGAGGCTGCTGACATTGGTTATAATCCAATAATAGCAAGACATTAATCAATCAACATTCGATTATCAAACACACTTCCAAAGCAGTTGTACTCAGCATGCCAGTTATATTGCCAAATTCCACTTGGTAAACATATATTTCCAATGAACATATCCCCTCTACCCACAATGGATATCTATCTCAGGAGAGCCTATTAATCAATTTCCCCTGCATACTTTTAGGAACCTTCTGTGCTGGTATATAGCCACATAGCCACCCATTCTTAACAAACATGACATATACAATTGATACCAAGCATCGAGTCGAGGTGTTTATTCTAATATGTACAGGGACGGTGAGGTATAGGTACATTAAAAATCTACAGGGTGACACAGTGGTGGGTCTTGTTTTTTTTTTGTAATTGTTCAGACTGTAGAAAATGCAATATCGTTCAAACCAAGCTGTTTGAATGACAATAAAATTCATTATCCATTATTCCATTATGTCCTGGTGTGGCTTCAAGCCGTCGATGAGTAATTTAAGAAAATATGATGGGAATTTATATAGGTTAATTTTACTTCGGAGTCACGTGAGTGATACGTGAAGAAGGCCGTCAGCACGCATGTGCGTCATTGTGTCTGACGCATGGCGCAACGCTGACTAGCAGGCGCGCTGCTCCTGCCAGCTGTAAGTTTAAACCTGCAGGTAAGTTTTTAAACTTTCTAGGTTATGTTTCTATTGCAGGAATCTCTTCTCACAGAGTTTTCCTGCTGGATTTCAGGGCAAAGTCGGGACGGGCCGTGGGGAAACCTTTATGGACCGCGACCCAGTCGTGTACCGTGGGGAATCCCGGTCACGACCTCGGGGAATCCCGGCCACAGACCGCAGGGAACCCGCTACGGAGACTGCGGAAGTGCGGGTAGCGGCGGTGGTCAAATTTGCATTCCGAGCCGCTGCCGGTGGAGCCAGCGGCTTCAGACTGGTGCTAGCAGCACCTTGTCAAACCCGCTTGGAGGGTAGCCACAAAATTATATATATCTCTCTGAGGAAGGGAGCGTAGGGAAGAGGCCCGTTGACTAAAACGAGTCGGGCCAGGAGGGAGGATTCCTGATGGAGAGGATCCCTTCCTTCTATGTATAGCGTTCTTCGGATGTCTAACCCACATGGAGCACCTGATGGAGAGGTGCTCCACAATGGAAGGCTCCAAGGAGGGAATTATATCACTGCGGGTCTCTGTGGGGCCCGTGGCAACAGCACCTGTGTACAGGGCTGCACACTGTCTCCCTTTCTGAGTAGGGGAGCATTTGGGGTCAGTTTTATCTAACTCGGAGTTCGGAGGTATAGCCGGGACGTATACCACAAGTCATGAAGGATATGGTCCGTGGAGGGGCCATATCAGCTCAGGTCTCCTCGGGGCCTGCGGCAGCACCTTTTCAGGGCTGCTTACTATCACCCTCGCTATGGAGAGGAATGCGAGGGCTCAGTGTGTAACTGACTCCAAACTTGAAAGTATGGAACATACTGGAGTTCCTGAAAGTGCCGGCAGTGAACAGCGCTATCAGGGGTGACGTTGGAGGAACATGGACCCCAGGAAACCAGCCGCCGAATCTTCTCTTCAGGTAAACCTATTTTCAACAGGTGAGACCTGCATGAGGGAGCTAAAGCTGTTGAACTACGAGTACAGCCTCATCGTTTCGGCGACAATACACCCACGGCTCCATCGGCAGTAAGCGGTTCACTGAAGCTGGTGGCAGCCAGCAAGCTGGGCAGAGGGCTTTAGGCAAGGCCCAAGCCGGTCTCAGGAAAATATGGAATCCACGTACCCTACCAGTTCTACTCTCCAATCAAGGACGGAAATAGAACCCGCATCAGGGGCCTTTGGGCTTATCATAAGACCACCGGTAGCTATGAAGGTAGGTGGGTCTGATTCTTTTTGAAACATGTAGTATGTGGACCATTTGCAAGTTGGTATTTCTTATTGTTCCTTATGAAGCAGCCTCTATTGATCAAGAGTAAATGGCATTATAGTGGCTGTGTTTTCAGCTGTGCATTTGGTCCTTTGCATTTTCAGAACTAACATTGCTCCTGTTACTTGCTCAGTAACTCTGCAGTTATATTACAAACTGATGCCAGTACTCAAAAATGGAAAATGATGAATACCATCTCTAGTCACGGAGGCGGATGGGCTTTGCATGAGTTACCTATTTTCAGTTATATGTTAACAACTACCTATAAAACACTAGGTGTACTCTATATGTTAAAAGTTTATTGTGCAAATATGAATAATCTGCATGCTCAACTCCAAGTTGATACACTATGGTGGTGGCATATATTAATCACATGGGAACAGTCAAATTAAATATCCTGTGATAATTTACCTAACCTAATTTGACGCTGGTGTATCATCACGTAAAAATCTATGACAGTATGGATGTTGTATCACAAAGTATTTAATTACATTGTGGCTCGATGGAACACCAAATATCATATGTTTGCAACCAGGCCCTATCACCATTGCAAAATATGTGGCACAGTGTTCTCGCTACACTGAGGAGGAATGGTCTTTATGTCTTTCCTCCAAGTTGCAAAATATTCCGGAAGTGGCGGCGCTGCCTGGCAGCTGCAACTCACCTGCAGTCCGTCTGTTTTTTATTTTATTTTTGTCTTTTTGTGTCTGTTTTAGTGGTAATTTTGGTTTATTAGGCGGTGTGTGTGTGTGTGTGTGTGTGTGGGGAGGGGGGAGGGGGGGGAGAAACTGGGGTTTAGTCTCTCCCTTTGGGTGGATGCAACTTTTCTTGTCGTATCCCCCGTCACAGTCTCCGTCTGTGCTGAGGCCCTAATGGTGGAGCTGGCGGCCTTGGAGCTATGGCGGCCTTCCAACTTCCAGCAGCGGCGGCACGGCTTCGGAGCTTCAGCGGCGACCTGGCTTCAGGGCTGCGGTGCTCCAGCGGTGACCTGGCTTCGGAGCTGTGGTGCTCCAGCGGCGACCTGGCTTTCGGGGCTGCGGTGCTCCAGCGGCGACCTGGCTTTCGGGGCTGCGGTGCTCCAGCGGCGACCTGGCTTTCGGGGCTGCGGTGCTCCAGCGGCGACCTGGCTTTCGGGGCTGCGGTGCTCTATCAGTGCTCCAGCGGCGACCTGCCTTTCAGGGCTGCGGTGCTCCAGCGGCGGCCTGGCTTTCAGGGTTGCGGTGCTCCAGCGGCGACCTGGCTTTCGGGGCTGCGGTGCTCCAGTGGCGACCTGGCTTTCAGGGCTGCGGTGCTCCATCGGTGCTCCAGCGGCGACCTGGCTTTCGGTGCTGTGGTGCTCCAGCGACGTTCCAGCGGTGACCTGGCTTCGGAGCTGCGGTGCTCCAGCGGCAACCTGGCTTTCAGGGCTGCGGTGCTCCAGCGTTCCAACGGCAGGCCCTGTGGCGGTGTTCTAGCAATATGGCGACGGCAGTGGCGGCAGCCCGGCTTCGGAGGCGTGGCCGCGGGCCTGGTGGACGGCAACATCGGAGGCCTGGATCTCCTCAGCGCAGAGGGAGAACAAGGAGAGAAGATCACAGAGACTCTAAGACATTTGCCTTCCAACACAGTGAGGAGGTGCCTGGTGAACTCACTGTGGTGGATGTTAAATGTGTTTATTGTTTTTTTGTTATATGTTATGACTGCAAGGTAACGAAATATCGTTCAGACCGTAAGGTCTGAATGACAATAAAGGATAATCTAATCTAATTTTGCCTCATCAGTCCAGTCTTGCACAAAATGCAGCATGATCTCACCTCAGGCATTTCGTACTGCCTGACTGGCCAATGCAGCCATGGTTCCCACTAAATGCTAGGAATGCTATAGGACCTTATATGGTTATCCTTAATGCAAATATTTGGTGGTTCATCCCGTGACTCGGGAAACCATCCTCTGCATGATAAAATCAATTTATAGACTTGCAGACTCTGAGAAGACTGTTTGGCGGCTCGGGTTGCCACAACAATCTATGTACATGCTCACTGCAGAGTGCAGGGATTGCACTGAGAAAGCAGAACATGTTTCCTCATCAGGAGATAGGAAGTGTTTTGTTTTAATGCCAATGTAACATATAATACGGCACGAATAACTAACGTCTCGGAGTTCATTTTCAGATGGGTCTTTTGACAATTAATTAAGTTATAGTACCACTACTGTGGCAACGTGCTTCCTCATCATATTTGCTGCAGCGATCAGGACCCACTCTGTCGGGTCTCATCCTCTGATATCCAGATTTATAAAGGATATCTTTAACAAAAATTCTCCTAGGCCCAGGTACTCGGAGATATGGGATGTTAGCATTGTTAAACTGCTTCACCATTAGAGCCCAGCTACATCTCTATCCCTGGTCAACTCACTTACAAAGTGGTTATGCTCATAGCACTAGTCTCAGCTCAACTGGTCCACCCACTACTTATATTGCAACTGGACAGGATGGTTACATCTGCTATAATATATATTTTATGTTTATGAGATAGTTAGGCAGAGTAGATCAGGGGTGTCAGGTCCCAAACAATTTCTCATGTCATACCCCATGGACCTTTGGTTGTGTATGGTCACGCATTTACAATATAATGTGAAGGTCACCTAGAGCAATGATTGTTACTTACTAAAAAAACTCATAAAAGGTATCAATCCAGACCATCTCCAGGTGGTCAACGAGTTTTGGCTGATGCAAAAGTAGATACTAATTTTTCTATCTCACTCCACTAGGGATGCTACTACATTAGCAGCAAGGGTCATGTACAATCCACTGGACCACATCCTAGCAGCTGCAGGATGATCAAAAAACGAACGAACATTCCAAATTTTTATAATAACCCATTGCCAGACCACGGGTATTTCCCAAATTCCATTTATGTTTTGTTTCATAGTTTCCCCAGAGGATGGGAAGAGTCACTATTATTTTTCTTTGATAGTTAAAGCATCAGCATTTTAACAAACTATGTCATGGCTGAATGCATTAATCTTTTTCACTCATCCATGGTCAATTGATGCAGTGTGTGACGCCTGGACTCGTATCCGGCATGAAATCACAGAGCTTCAAAGTCTTCACGTATTCACTCACGTGACCCCAAAGTAAAATAGTAAGATTAAACGAGAACTTACCAGTTTGAAGTTTGATCTTTTGTTTATGAGGAGTTAAGATGAGCGATTACGTGCCCACTGCTCCCAACCCTCATATTATGAAGGTCATCTGGTAGTTTTCATGTTCTCTCCAATCTTACTATATTCAGGTCTACCACCATTATCTGTAATTTCACACCGCTGCTTTGAAGATTGACACTCATGCATGCTGACGGCCTTCTTCACGTAATCGCCCATCGTAACTCCTCATAAAATAAAGATCGAACTTCAAAATGGTAAGTTCTCATTTAATCTTACTATTGTGGGGTCTGCATTTGGTTCCTAACATTAAATGCCTGGCAGCCTATTCAATGCATGTGCATTAAAAAATAGAATTTCCCCGCATTCCCTATTCAAAGTATTATGTCCACTACTCACCTTGAGTCTGCAATTCCCAAATGAAAATGTCACCTATCCATATTTTCCAGAGATCTGCGTGACCCACCGTGTCACTCCAGCACTTTGTATTCTGCCCTTTTCTATCTTTTCCCCTCTACAATCAGTCTGAAGAAGGAATCCAAAATATCAGCCTTCAGAGATGCTGCTTGTAAGCTGAGTTACACCAACACTTGGTGCTGTAACGCAACTTGATGTTCAATAAGTGTTTCTTTTTTTTTCAGTAAGTGTTTCTTTTTCATTGTGCTAAGTGTTTCTTTTGTACAAATTCAAATAAATTCAAATTCTACTATCTCAATGAAAAACATGCATTCCATGCAAACATATCACAATGAATGGCTGGCTCGAAGGGCCGAATGGCCTCCTCCTGCATTTATTTTCTATATTTTCTATAACTAATAGAGCTGTTTTCTCAATATTTGCAACCCGTGAGAAGTAAACACACACACTCTTTTCCTGTGAGGTGGACTTATAATTTATTAGAATCTGTCAAGGGCATCCTTTCTGATGTTACTTCAAATGCATTTTTCAGAAATAGTCGTAGAACAGAGAGCAGATTCCCAGCTGTTCATTTTGACATTCACTAGCATAGAACCACTGAGGATAATCTGAGTCAAATCATTTCCCAGGTTGAGATCACAAAGTCACCACCGGCTCTGGCTCTGTTTAATGCCAACAGTTGACATTAAGTTTGGAGGGATGTTTACCAGACAGTTTGTGAAGAAATAACATGATCTACAGAGCACATCCCTAAAGGGAAAAATTGAAATAATTTTTCTGATAAAGGATTTAAAAAACCTGCTTTTTCTTCAATGCCTGCCAGAGATAATCGAATTTTCACACATTGGTACTGCACACAAAAGTTATTAGTTTTCCACTTTTTAAAAATAATTACTGATTCTTTCTACAAGGTCTTTATTTAAGTTATTTTCAAGTGTATGACCGGTGATGGCTGGTAGTGCAACCATTCACTGGATTCATAAGTGCATAAGTTCTAGGAGCAGAATTAGAAACATAGAAACATAGAAATTAGGTGCAGGAGTAGGCCATTCAGCCCTTCGAGCCTGCACCGCCATTCAATATGATCATGGCTGATCATCCAACTCAGTATCCCGTACCTGCCTTCTCTCCTTACCCTCTGATCCCCTTAGCCACAAGGGCCACATCCAACTCACTCTTAAATATAGCCAATGAACTGGCCTCAACTACCCTCTGTGGCAGAGAGTTCCAGAGACTCACCACTCTCTGTGTGAAGAAAGTCTTTCTCATCTCGGTCTTAAAGGATTTCCCCCTTATCCTTAAGCTGTGACCCCTTGTCCTGGACTTCCCCAACATCGGGAACAATCTTCCTGCATCTAGCCTGTCCAACCCCTTAAGAATTTTGTAAGTTTCTATAAGATCCCTCTTAATCTCCTAAATTCCAGAGAGTATAAACCGAGTCTATCCAGTCTTTCTTCATAAGACAGTCCTGACATCCCAGGAATCAGTCTGGTGAACCTTCTCTGCACTCCCTCTATGGCAATAATGTCCTTCCTCAGATTTGGAGACCAAAACTGCACGCAATACTCCAGGTGTGGTCTCACCAAGACCCTGTACAACTGAAGTAGAACCTCCCTGCTCCTGTACTCAAATCCTTTTGCTATGAAAGCTAACATACTATTTGCTTTTTTCACTGCCTGCTGCACCTGCATGCCTACTTTCAATGACTGGTGTACCATGACACCCAGGTCTCGCTGCATCTCCCCTTTTCCTAATCGGCCACCATTTAAATAATAGTCTGCTTTCCTGTTTTTGCCACCAAAGTGGATAACCTCACATTTATCCACATTATACTGCATCTGCCAAACATTTGCCCACTCACCCAGCCTATCCAAGTCACCTTGCAGTCTCCTAGCATCCTCCTCACAGCGAACACTGCCCCCAGCTTAGTGTCATCCGCAAACTTGGAGATATTGCCTTCAATTCCCTCATCCAGATCATTAATATATATTGTAAATAGCTGGGGTCCCAGCACTGAGCCCTGCGGTACCCCACTAGTTACTGCCTGCCATTGTGAAAAGGACCCGTTTACTCCTACTCTTTGCTTCCTGTTTGCCAGCCAGTTCTCTATCCACATCAATACTGCACCCCTAATACCGTATGCTTTAAGTTTGTATACTAATCTCTTATGTGGGACCTTGTCAAAAGCCTTCTGGAAGTCCAGATATACCACATCCACTGGTTCTCCCTTATCCACGCTACTAGTTACATCCTCGAAAAATTCCACAAGATTCGTCAGACATGATTTACCTTTTGTAAATCCATGCTGACTTTGTCCAATGATTTCACCACTTTCCAAATGTGCTGCTATCCCATCTTTAATAACTGACTCTAGCAGTTTCCCCACTACCGATGTTAGACTAACTGGTCTGTAATTCCCCGTTTTCTCTCTCCCTCCCTTCTTAAAAAGAGGGGTTACATTTGCTACCCGCCAATCCTCAGGAACTACTCCAGAATCTAAAGAGTTTTGAAAGATTATCACTAATGCATCCACTATTTCCTGAGCTACTTCCTTAAGTACTCTGGGATGCAGCCTATCTGGCCCTGGGGATTTATCGGCCTTTAATCTATTCAATTTACCCAACACCACTTCCCGACTGACCTGGATTTCACTCAATTCCTCCTTTGACCCACAGTCCCCTGCTATTTCAGGCAGATTATTTATGTCTTCCTTAGTGAAGACGGAACCAAAGTAGTTATTCAATTGGTCCGCCATATCCTTGTTCCCCATGATCAACTCACCTGTTTCTGACTGCAAGGGACCTACATTTGTTTTAACTAACCTCTTTCTCTTCACATATCTATAAAAACTTTTGCAGTCAGTTTTTATGTTCCCTGCCAGTTTTCTTTCATAATCTATTTTTCCTTTCCTAATTAAGCCCTTTGTCCTCCTCTGCTGGTCTCTGAATTTCTCCCAGTCCTCTGGTATGCTGCTTTTTCTGGCTACTTTGTACGCATCATCCTTTGCTTTGATACTATCCCTGATTTCCCTTGTTATCCACGGATGCACTACCTTCCCCGATTTATTCTTTTGCCAAACTGGGATGAACAATTTTTGTAGTTCATCCATGCAGTCTTTAAATGTCTTCCATTGTATATCCACCGTCAACCCTTTTAGAATTAATTGCCAGTCAATCTTGGCCAATTCACGTCTCATACCCTCAAAGTTACCTTTCTTTAAGTTCAGAACCATTGTTTCTGAATTAACAATGTCACTCTCCATCCTAATGAAGAACTCAACCATATTATGGTCACTCTTGCCCAAGGGGGCACGTACAACAAGACGGCTAATTACCCCTTCCTCATTACTCAAAACCCAGTCTAAAATAGCCTGCTCTCTCGTTGGTTCCTCTACATGTTGATTTAGATAACTATCCCGCATACATTCCAAAAAATCCTCTTCCTCAGCACCCCTGCCAATTTGATTAACCAATCTATATGTAGATTGAAGTCACCCATTATAACTGTTTTGCCTTTGTCGCACGCATTTCCAATTTCCTGCTTGATACCATCCCCAACTTCTCCGCTACTGTTAGGTGGCCTGTACACAACACCCACCAGCGTTTTCTGCCCCTTAGTGTTTTGTAGCTCTAGCAGAATTAGGCTATTTAGCCCATCAAGTTTACTCCGCCATTCAATCATAGTTTACCTATCTTTCCCTCTCAACCTCATTCTCCTACCTTCTCCCCATAACCCCTGACACCTTTACTAATCATGAACCTCTTATTCTCCGCCTTGACTCGGCCTCCACAGCCTTCTGTGGCAAAGAATTTCATAGATTCACCACCCTCTGTCTAAAGACATTCCTCCTCATCTCCTTTTTAAAGGAACATTCTTTTATTCTGAGGCTATGTGCTCTGGTCCTAAACTCTCCCCCTAGTGGAAACATCCTCTCCACAAGCACTCTATCCAGGCTTTTCATAAGTTTCGATAAGTTTCAAGGAAGTCTCCCTTTATCCTTCATTCCAGTGAGATATATAAAAAAAAGAACAAGGTGCATTCAGTCACAAACTCCACTTTTTGTGGTACATTATCGAGTGGTGCTGTGCATGGCAACCTCGCCAGCAGCTGTCCCTCCTTTCATCCTTTTTGTTATTTTTAGTCTGTCTAAAAAGTATGTTCCCGGAGGTTTCTTAGTCTTTTTATGTGTGGGTGTGGGGGGGAATGGGGAAACCTTTTTCCTGAATGGTTGAGGATGCGTCTTTTCTCCGAGTCGCATCTTTGCCCCCTCCTCGCGGTCTACCATCTGGATTGGCGCGGCCTTTCCTGCTGGAGACCGGCCAGAGCTTCAGCACTGAATTCCATCGGGGATCGCTGTGTGGAGCTCTAGAATGTTGGGCCAGCTGTTTAACATTGTGGAGCTGTGGTATGCGGAGCTTCCATCCGCGGGCGGCACTGACTTTAACATCACGGAGCAAAGCGATCCCTTGACGGGGGTCGCCAGTGTTGGAGCTTCGCCCAGCTCGGCCTGTGGATTTCGGAAGTTACTGTCTCCAGTAAGAAGTGGCCGATTCGGAACTGCAAGCCGCTGAGAGTGTTCTTCTGTTCCCATGCCGGTGCTTCGGTAATCCCGGCAAGAGGGCCTGAAACATCGGGCCGTCGTGGCGGCGACTGCAGAGTGCTCAAAAGGCCCCGACCATGGGTGAACATAGAGGAAGATGACTGAACTTTAGTGTCTTCCCTCACTGTGGGAACGTTGATTCCACTGTCTGGGGATGTTCACGTGAACTCTATCGTGTATTGTGTTCTATTTTTATTAGTATGGCTGTATGGTAACTCAAATCTCACTGTACCAATTGTTGCATGTGACGATAAATGTAACTTGAACTTGATGTGAGGTTTTAAATTGATGATAATGCTTTTTTAATCATTGTTTCAATGAAGAATTTAAATGCTCATCATCCAATAATTTTTTTTGAGTGAACATAATGACAGTGGTCAGAAAAGTACAATCTTGAGGAAATAGCATTTCAATAAAGGAATGTTTGCTGATGTTTTGATTGCATTCATTTACCTAACTACAATGTAGAAAGTCTGAGCAAATAAAATTACTCTATTTTACCATATAACCATATAACAATTACAGCACAGAAACAGGCCATCTCGGCCCTTCTAGTCCGTGCCGAACACTTACTCTCACCTAGTGCCATCTCCACGCACTCAGACCATAAACCTCCATTCCCTTCCCGTCCATATACCTATCCAATTTATTTTTAAATGATAAAAACGAACTGGCCTCCACCACTTCCACTAGAAGCTCATTCCACACAGCTACCAGTCTCTAAGTAAAAAAGTTCTTCCTCATGTTACCCCTAAACTTTTGTCCATTCATTCTCAAATCATGTCCTCTTGTTTGAATCTTCCCTAATCTCAATGGAAAAAGCTTAAAGACATCAACTCTGTCTATCCCTCTCATAATTTTAAAGACCTCTATCAAGTCCCCCCTTAACCTTCTGCGCTCCAAAGAATAAAGACCTACCTTGTTCAACCTTTCTCAGTAACTTAGATGCTGAAACCCAGCCAACATTCTAGTAAATCTCCTCTGTAGTCTCTCTATTTTGGCGGTCGCAAAAACGACAACTAAGTTTTGCAACTTATTTTATTCTCAAAATAGCTTCTTAGCTCACAGGTTCTCACAACATGTTTGGCCACAACAGTGGTCAGCACTGAACAGCCGCGCGAAAGCAAAACCGCAAGAAAACAGCAGCCCTTCCCGAGACACGTGACCACGGCTTCCGAACGCTGGGTTCGATACCTGCGTGCACCAGCAGGCCATAATGATATTTTCATAATGAAAATAACAATACTATAAAAAATTCCTTCAGTAATTCTTTTTGATTTTAACTAATAATTTTAGTGCACATATGCTATTTCATCAAGATTGTACTTTTCTGACCATAGTCATTAAGTTCACTCAAAAACATTCTTGGATGATGAGCATTTAAATTTTTCACTCAAGCAATGATTAAAAATGCATTATCAACACTTTAAAACCTCACATCAAGTTCAAGTTACATTTATCATCACATGCACCAATGGGTACAATGAGATTTGAGTTACCATACAGCCATACGAATAAAAAAAAAAACACAATACACGATAGAGTTCAAACAATTTCAAACAATTCATAATAAAACCTAGAACCCATATGAAAATAGTAGAATTATTGCCTTTATTTCCTCAAAGTATTGTAGATTCCTTTGTGGCTGACATTTCCCAAACCCTCAAGCATATATACAGTATGTGCCATCAGTGATCGATGTCCTGTTTAATTTAGGTATTACAAGGAAGTTTCTTAACTTCAGAAGACATCATGTAAACATGGCTTCAGGACAATGAGAGAATAGCTAATTAGCTGCCCATCATACATTGCTTTTTGAAAACAATTCCCATGGAAATCAATAGATTGAGATAAATAATGGAACACTCAATCCATATGTTCTGAAGCATCATGCAAAGTCAATACAACTCCCTAACCACACAATGAAGTTGGAGCAAGTTCATTTCCATAATTTGTCACATTTACGTATTGTGTATGTTCCAATAGAGTCAGGTGTCATACAGTGTAGAAACAGGCCTATCGGCCCAACTTGCCCACACCGACCAACTTGTCCCATCTACACATGTCCCACCTGCCTGAGTTTGACCCATATTCCTCTAAACCTATCCTATTCATGTACCCATCCAAATGTTTCTTTTTTGCCTCAACTATCTCCTCCAGCAGCTCATTCCATACACTCACCACCCTCTGTGTGAAAAAGTTACCCATCAGGTTTCTATTAAATCTTTCCCCCCTCATATTACACCAATGTCCTCTGGTTCTCGCTTACCCTACTCAGGACGAGAAACTGTGCATCTATTCTTCTCCTGGTGGATATATTTCTTCATTCCTAATAAATTAAATCTTAATAGATCAGCAAGTTTAGCATGATTATTTGGACCACAGGTGACTCCAGACCTATCAATATAATTGAGAGAGTTGCACTTTGCAATAACATATGGTCATGCTTCAGCTTCACTCATACCTAAGATGCAAACTACTCCACATTAAGTGGCACTCTGTAGCTCACTCCCACCCCAATAATTTCCTTATGTAATCAGGATCTTTGGAAAGTTGAAGTCACTTCAGAGGTTCAAAATTGGATGTGGAATATGGTGGTGAACATGGAACAAGAGCACATTTTTGAGTGGGTGTGTTGAGTATAGATCAAGTTGTAAAGTATAACCTGTAGTAATTAAACATGAGTTATTGTCCATGATCCAAGATTGCATATCAATCAAACTAACCAATCAAACTTATTCATATCAACAACAGGAATCATCTTTGGTATATTTGTTGGCATAGTGGTATAGCTTGCAAACTAACCATTTGTACTATCCATAAAGCTTAATCCTGGGAAGTGCTTAACTTCTGATCCATGATATGCAATAGCGTCCAGTCTAGGCAAAGTCATTCAGAGTAATCTGGGTGGTCATTTCACGTTCCTTAAATATTTCCATACACCATACATCTTAAATATTTCCATACATCACACTCATGTAATTTTAATTTTTATCCTTCAACCTATGTTTGTCTATCAAGGTGATTTTAGTAGCAATAATCAGATGTGGATTTTGTCTTCAAATCCTGTCTACTGGAAGAACAAAGGAAAAACTGTGTGGTTTTAAATGTCCTTAAATAGAGGGATTTCAGTCTGTGCTTCAGGGTTCTGCGAATCATTGAAAGTGACAGTTTAAAGCAGTTGATAAATCTTGTAGTGCCCTGAATTATAAAAACCACAAAACAGAAATTGTGATAAAAATACAAAATTATGACAATTTCCAACAGTAAAGTGGATGCTACAGAACCCTGTTGCTGCCTTATGTAAATTGACTTCAGTCTTGTACAGTCTCTGTATTTTTCTGGTTTACAAAGGTTTTCTCGAAATCTTTGGCCAGTTGTTTTAGGATTGGATTTTCCTGCTGGCACAACCCATTCCATTACTGCTGACATACAGTGCATTCAGACCCCTTCATTTTTTCCAAAATTTGTTACCTTATTTTAAAATTGATTAAATTCTTTTTTTTGTTTTTTATCATCAATCTACACATAATTAAAAAAAAAGCAAAAAACAGGTGTTTAGAAAATGTTGCAAAGTAATTAAAAAGAAATAACTGAAATATCACATTTACATAAGTATTCAGACCCTTTACTCAATACTTTGTTGAGGCACCTTTGGCAGCGATTACAGCCATGAAGATGAAGGAATTTTGCGTAGACCTCTGACAGGATCGTGTCGAGCATTGCAGTTCCCGAAGAGCACAGTGGCCCCCGTCATTCTTAAATGGAAGAACTTTGGAACCACCAGGACTCTTCATAGTGCCTGGCCAAACTGAGCAAGGGGGTATGATGCTGCAAGCTTGGCACACATGTATTTGAGTAATTTATCCTATTCTCTGCAGATCCTCTCAATCTCTGTCAGGTTGGATGGGGAGCATCAATGCACAGCTATTTTCATGTCCCTCCAGAGATGTTTGATTGGGTTCAGGTCCGGGCTCTGGCTGGCCCACTCAAGGACATTCACAGACTTGTCACATAGCCACTCCTGCGTTGTCTTGGCTGTGTGCTTAGGGTTGTTGTCCTGTTGGAAGGTGAACCTCCGCCCCAGTCTGAGGTCCAGAACACTCTGGTGCAGGTTCTCATCAAGGATCTCTCTGTACTTTGCTCCATTCATGTTTCCCTCAATCCTGACTAGTCTCCCAGTTCCTGCCGCTGAAAAATATCCCCGCAGCATGATGTTGCCACCACCATGCTTCACTGTAGGGATGGTATTGCCCAGGTGATGAGCAGTGCCTGGTTTCCTCCAGACATGATGCTTGGCATTCAGGCCAAAGAGTTCAATCTTGGTTTCATCAGAGCAGGGGATCTTGTTTCTCATGCCTTTTGGCAAATTCCGAGTGGGCAGTCATGTGCCTTTTACTGAGGAGTGGCTTCCGTTTGGCCACTCTACAATAAAGGCCTAATTGATGGAGTGCTGCAGATATAGTTGTCCTTCTGGAAGGTTCTCACATCTTCACAGAGGAACTCTGGAGCTCTGTCAGAGTGACCATTGGTTTCTTGGTCACCTCCCTGACCAAGGCCCTTCTCCCCCTTGCTCAGTTTGGCCAGGCACTATGAAGAGTCCTGGTGGTTCCAAAGTTCTTCCATTTAAGAATGACGGGGGCCACTGTGCTCTTCGGGAACTGCAATGCTCGACACAATCCTGTCAGAGGTCTACGCAAAATTCCTTCATCTTCATGGCTGGGTTTTTGCTCTGACATGCGCTGTCAAACGGTGGTACCTTATACAGACAGGTATGTGTCTTTTCAAATCATGTCCAATCAATTTAATTTACCATTGGTGGACTCCGATCAAGTTGTAGAAACATCTCAAGGATAATCAATGGAAACAGGATGAACCTGAGCTCGATTTTGAGTGTCATAGGAAAGGGTCGGAATACTTATGTAAAAGTTATATTTCAGTTATTTCTTTTAAACTACTTTGCAAATATTTCTAAACACCTGTTTTTGCTTCTTCATTCTGGAGTATTGTGTGTAGATTGATGATAAAACGAACAAATTTAATCCATTTTAAAATAAAGCTGCAACGTAACAAAATGTGAAAAAGTGAATGGGTCTGAATACTTTCTGAATGCACTGTATATACAAGGCTCTGTAGTCTACAGTGAATGGCTATCATTGTCTGTGTAATGAAAAAAAAACATTGCACATACTCAGTTAATGCTGAATTTTTGGCGGATGGAGGATTGGGACAGAAATAATGGCTGCTTTCTATCAAAAGCTACAAGCATATTTATGCTGGGGATGGCTAAAATACCTTGACAATTTTTGGAGGAGTTCCAATTTTGCATGCCAGATTAAGCTGTGTGATTAACGACTTGAACTGACTCATTTGTTTCAGCCAAGAAACAAGTTACTTCACTCTGCAGAGTTTGGGAATTCACAATAGTTGCAGTGTCTTGATAAATCATTTCAATGCAACAACATACATTCTGTCCATTACTCTGAATCTTAGCATTACTTTGTTATTTCAAATGGTGATCGATTTGCGGAGCACCCAGAGATATCCCACAGTCACAGGGAGAATGTGCAAACACCATACAGACAGCATCCAGAGTTATGATTGAACCTGCGTCTCTGGCACTATAATGCAGCAACTCTACCACGCACCACTGTGCCACCATTTCAAAGAGAATTGCAATGTTTTATGATATGTGATATGTTTCTCTTTGCTATCCTCTTTAGAATTCTGGCGTGTTAGAGATGGGTGGGGTGAGGTTCATAAGTTCATGTGATAGGAGCAGAATTATGCCACCTAGCCCATCGTCTACACCACCATTCAATCATGGCTGTTCTACCTTTCCCTCTTAACCCCATACTCCTGCCTTCTCCCCATAACCACTGACACCTGCCTTAATCAAGAATCTATCTATCTCTGCCTTAAAAGCGTCAATTGACTTGGCCTCCATAGTCTTCTGTGGCAATTAATTCCACTGATTCACCAAAAGAAATTCACTAAAGAAATTCCTCTTCATTTCCTTCCTAAAGAAACGTAATTTTATTCTGCGGCTATGACCTCTGGTCCTAGACTCTTCTACCAATGGAAACATCCTTTCCACATCCACTCTATTCAGGCCATTCACTGTTCGGTAAGTATCAATGATGTCCCCCCTCATTCTTCTAAACTCCAGTGAGTAGAGGCCCAACACCGTCAAACACTCATCATATGTTAACCCAATCATTCTTAGGATCATTCTTGTAAACTTCTTCTGGACGCTTTCTAGCGCCAGCACATCCTTCTTCAGAGATGGAACCCAAAATTGCTCACAATACCCCAAATGCCGTCTGACCAATGCCTTATGAATCCTAAGCATTACATCCGTGTTTATGAATTCTCAAAATAAATGCTAGCATTGCATTTGCCTTTGTTACTATCAATTTGACTTGCAAATTAACTTTTTGGGAATCCTGCACCAGCGCTCTCAAGTCCATTTGCACCACTAATTTCTGAGTTCTCTCTCCAATTAGAAAATAATCTATGCCTTTATTTCTGTTGCCAAAATGCATGACTCCACATTTTGCTACGCTATATTCCATCTGCCTCTTCTCTGCCCACTCTCCCTACCTGCCAACATCCTTCTGCAGTCCCAGTTTTCAGCACACTACTTGCCCCTCCACCTATGAGGTGTGAGGAGAAAAAAGTGCAGTGGTCTGTGAACCACTCTTGCAGAGTTGCTAATAACTGCACTAAACAAACAGTGGGAGACACCAAGAGATTCAGGGCATGTGCAAACTCCTTATTGAAGTCTGAGAAAATACACTCTTGTTAGACACATCATTGTGTGATTGCAACACATGCCTGCAAAAGTTATTTACATTCAAAAATATATATATATATGTTTTTATTAGAAGTAATGTACAGTAGTATAAACCAATAATAACATAATACATTTCATGTACAACTTCTTGTTTTAAAATGTAATAATAGGAAAGTAACAGAAGCAAGAAAAAGAGAGAGAGAGAGAAAGTTAGATAAGGTAGTGATATTAATAGTTCGTGAAAAAGTAGAAAGAGATAGCCCATAAAGATGTAAAGCACGAAAAAAAGAAAAAGAAGAAAAATAAAATATAAAGAGAATAAAATAAAAGGGATGTACCTGCTTCATATCTTTACGCACCCCTCACCCGGTTCTGAAACAGTATATTTCCAGTTATGTTACACCATATGCTTGTAATAAGTCGATAAAGGGAGACCAAATCTTTAAGAATTGGTCAGATTTGCCTGCTAGGACGAATCTCATGTCTTTGCGGTGTAACGTTTCAGACATATTTGAAATCCACATTTTAAGCGTTGGTGTGGGTGCATTTTTCCAGAATTGTAGCATAAGTTTTTTTGCCGTTATTAGGCCATAGTTAAGAAAACTCTTTTGGAACGAAATCAGCTTAAAGCCGACTGCATTTACATATATGTACAGGTATACCACATATGCCTGTGTGAAAGAGGTTGCAATCAGATCAGCCACTATATTATTAAATGGTGGAGCAAGTTCAAGCGAACAAGTGGCCTTCCCCTGCTCCTGATTCTTATGTTGTTCATAAATAATATTTGGATAATTATTTTGTGTTAAACATTATATTGATTCCATTATGTTATCAGAATCAGAATCACACTTAATTCGCCAAGTATGATTTGCAACATATGAGGAATTTCATTGGCCAGGTCAGTCATACAATTAAAAGTAACAGACCACTTCAAATACGCATTTTAACATGATCGTCCACCACAGTGACTCCTACACATTCCTCACTGTGATGGAAGGTGAAATAATGTTCAAGTAGCCGGCGGTATTTGAGGCGATCTGATCTCGCACCGGGGGGGATGTCAGCTCCCCCGCACCGGGTGATCGAACCTCGTGTTGGGGCTGGTGAACCTTCCGCAATGTTGGAGCTCACGACTTGGCCTCACCCGAGACTGCAAGTCCTTGATGTTAATTCCGCGGTGGTCCCAGTGGGAGCGATCCCAGGGAAGGGATCAGTTCCGATATCAAGTCCACGCCCCGCGATGGGGCTCACGATAGTCCAAGGAGGCTTCCAGCTCCATCGATGGTAGGCCGCAGAGCCAGGAGAATGTGTTCCAAAAAATAATCACATCTTCGGGAAGGTAAGAGCTCGAAAAAAAGTTTCCTCCAATCCCCTCTCCCCATCCCCCACCCCCAACATAAAACAAACCGAGGAACATTAAAATATAACTTCTAACAAACTAAAAAATGACAAAAAGAGTGAAAAGACGAACAGTCTGTTGGCAGGGCTGCCATCTCCCCGCCGCCCCTGGCGGTTTATTGATGGTTATTAATGTTATTGGCCAATAGAAGTAATCTTTATCTTATTAAAAATCTTGAACTTTTGCAGCTTCTCCCATGAGTCATAAAATTTCAGTTTACCTATTCTAACCTCCTAATCAAACTTCCCAACAACAATATCTTGTGTTGATTAATGCTATCTACCATCTGAAGGGTAAAGTAATTGTGGTTAATTAACATTGTAACCCTGGTCTGAAGTGAATGGATTCTATAGGAACTAAATACATGTCTCTGATCAGGTGAACATAAACTTTCCCTTGCAGGGAGTTTCACGGAAGCACAATGTAGAGATAATTAAGCACAATGAGATTCTCGGAACATGATAGGTTTGAATAACTAATCAAAATATGAATCGTCTCAATGCTTGCAAAGTGCCAATTCCTTGAAATATACGTAAATCATCCACCACAATAAGCATTTCTAGGCCTATTAATGCAAAGCAGCTCACTTTTGCTTCTGGAGCAACGCAAATAGAGTAACAGGTCACAAGATCCCTCATGGGATCATAGACAAACAAGATTCAATGCTTCGCTGCACCAGGAGACTATGTACCAAAAGACAGAAAAAAATGACTTTACGGAAATTCTTAAAGGAGAAGGATTATTCTCAGATAGGCTTGGATAGAGTGGATGTATAGAGGATGTTTCACATAGTAGGAGAGTCTAGTCAAGTCAAGTCAAGTCAGGTTTCTTCGTCACATACACATATGACATGTGCAGTGAAATGAAAAGTGGCAATGCTTGTGGATTGTGCAAAAACACTACAAAACAGAATGGAACAGAATCACATATTCACATATTACATATTTGTGGGAGGAAAAAAAAAGAAAAAACAGCAATTTTAAAATGACACCACATAACAATAAATTGCTACAGTAAAGTTAGTCCCTGGTGAGATAGGAGTTTACAGTCCTAATGGCCTCTGGGAGAAACTCCTTCTTATCCTCTCCATTTTCATAGCGTGGCAACGGAGGCTATTGCCTGGCTGTAGCAGCTGGAACAGTCCGTTGCTGGGGTGGAAGGGCTCTCCCATGATCTTGTTGGCTCTGGAGTTGCACCTTCTGATGTATAGTTCCTGCAGGGTTGGTGAGTGTAGTGCCCCATAGTACGTTCGGCTGAACGCACTGCTCTCTGCAGAGCCTTCTTGTCCTGGGCAGAGCAGTTCCCAAACCAAATTGTGATGTTTCCGGACAAGATGCTTTCCACAGCCACTGAGTAGAAGCACTGGAGGATCCTCAGAGACACTCGGAATTTCCTCAATTACCTGAGGTGGTAAAGGCGCTGCCTTGCCTTACTCACCAGTGCTGCAGCATGTGATGTCCATGTCAAATCCTCTGAGATGTGGACTGCCAGGTATTTAGCGCAGCTCACCCTATCCACAGTATCCCCATTTATCTTCAATGTGTACGTCCTTGGATGATGTGCCCTCCTAAAGTCCACAATCAGCTCCTTAGTTTTTTTCATATTCAAGAGGAGGCTGTTGTCCTGACACCAGAGTGCCAGATCAGCCACCACCTCCCGGTAGGTCATGGCCACAGAATAAAAGGATGTTTCTTTAGAAAAGAATTGAGGAGGAATTTATTTTGCCAGAGGGTGGTGAATCTGTGGAATTAATTGCCACTGAAGGCTGTGGAGGGCAGGTCAGTGAATATTTTTTTATGGCAGAGATAGATAGATTCTTGGGTTTCACAAAATGCTGGAGAAACTCAGCGGGTGCAGCAGCATCTAAGGAGCGAAGGAGATAGGCGACGTTTCGGGTCGAGACCCTTCTTCAGACATAAGATATCTTTAGATAGATTCTTGATCAGTATGAGTGTCAATAGTTACGGTGAGAAGGCAGGAGATTGGGGTTGAGAGGGAGAGATAGATCAGCCATGATTGAATAGCAGTGTAGACATTGATGGGCTGAATGGCCTAATTCTAATCTTATCAATTATGAACTATTTGGAGAGGTTTAGGGAGGTAATTCCAGAGTTTCGGGAAACAATTAAAGGTGCAGGGATGTCTAAAAGACTAGAACTGGAGGAGATTACAAACAAGTATAAGGCCCTGGAGAACAGAACCAGGGAATGATGTGGCATTTTAAATTTAACTGACAGTGTCACTCAGGAACCAGTTGGTGAAGCAGCAAATCTAGATATTCCAGCTTGGAATTAATCTATTACTTTGTGTAATACATTCCCAAAGAAGATTCATTCTCATTCTAGGTTTCCTAGAAGTCTAATTGCTTCATAAAATTAATGCTATCGACAAGTAATTGTCAACTGACTTTTCCATTTGGTGAACTGAAGGCTTGAAATGTTCCATTCCCCTCTGATCAAATCACTTGGACTACAGCAGCAGTATGTTAACCCCCAATGGAGCTAAACACTGGAAGCTGTGACCTTATAGTAATTGCCTCAAATCTACCTAAAGAAGCTTATTGTTCAGTGTTCCAAAAATTTGACCTTTGGATGCTTGAACATGAATCCCAATTTCCACAGTAGGACTGGCTTATTTGAAAGGACAAATTGAAGGGAAAAGTTAAAATAACTGAAGTGATGAAACCCTGCATAGCAGCAGGAAGTCGGTGCTTTTCGGAATCGGACGATTATACAGCAGAGAAATAGGTCCTTTGATCCAACATGTTTATGTAAACCTTTATGTCCATCTAGACCCATCTCATTTGGCTGCATGAGGACTGTATCATCCTATGCCGTGCCTATTTAAATATCTGTCTAAATACATCTTGAGGTGCAGCGGTAGAGTCGCTGTCTTACAGTGCTTGCAGCACCAGCAGCCCCGGGTTCGATCCTGAATACAGGTGCTTGTCTGTACAGAGTTTGTACGTTCTCCCCGTGACCACGTGAGTTTTCTCCGAGATCTTCGGTGGGTCGAAGGGCCTGTTTCCTCCAAAACAAAACTCTTTAATTTTTTTTTTCAGATGCAATATCTGTTAATTTTGCTGAGGATATAAATAAAGATATAAATGAAGACGTGCATTGGTATAACCTCTGATAACATCAAAGTCTCTTAAAGCAATTCAGAAACCCTTCATTGACTGCAGGTTAATTGGTTGAAACATAAAATAATATGGCAACCAATTTCAGCAAAGTAAGGGAACATCGGGGAAATAAATATCAAATAATCTTCTTTGATTATGTTCTTTGGTTAAACTGTATGATTTTCCTCTTCTTTAAAAGTGTGGTGTAGGATATTTCTATGCATACCTGAGGGTAAGAGGTATTCAGTGTAATGTTGCATCTGAAGGATGGCTCCTCCATCAATGCAGTGTACGTTTAGAACATTGGATTGTCAGACTTTACATTTTGCTCAATGTTCTGCAGCTATTAGTTGGGCAAATATATTCTACTTTTTTTGTCATGGTGAAAAAAGGAAAATTAGTCCAACAGATAAACTAAACTACTGACAAATCAAAATTGCCATTCTTAAAAAACAAAAATGGAAGGCTATTTTTAAATAGTCAACAAATTGTCCATGACAATACTTCAGTCATGAACTCTATGCTCATATTTTATAGTGAAAGTATTTAAAAAGCTGCTTTAGCCCTCCATAGCTCACTTCCGGTGGCGCTATGGAGGGCTAGAGGACAACGCCAGCCAGCTCCGTGAAAAAAACTGAAAAAACGGGGGATTAACGGACCTACCTGCTGCTTGCTGCCTGCCGTTTCTGCACCGATTGTTGTGAGTGACGTCATCAGGCGCACGACTAGTTATGTCTACAACACGCAGCCCTACCGATAAACAGAAAAGTCGACCAACTAGGCAGAGACTGGCAGAAGGCCCAACTGAAGCCTCAGACTCAAGTAGGGCCTCATCCCAGGAAGATGTATCGAAAAGAACATGGAAAAAAACGGAAAGTGAAGAATTGAAAACTTTCATTTCTCATGAGATTGCTGGTTTAAGGGAAGAAATAAACCAGATGAATATTCAAATGAACCAGATGAATACTCAAATGAAAAAAATTCAACAGGAAACAAATTCAAATATTAATAACAAGACCAAGAAAATATCGGAAGATTTGAAGAAAGAAATTACAGAAATGATGAACGAAATGGTAAAGGAGATGGATAATAAAATTGAAAAGGTCAAAAATGACTTTGAAAAAAGGCTGAATCCTATGGAAAAGGTACTGGAACAACAGACGGTCGGTATAAAAGGCCTTGAAGAACTAGCTGCTACCAGTGCTATGACTACAGCAAAGCTGATTACAGAAAACGAACGTCTAACGAACTTACTGACTAAAATATCTGAGAAATGTACTGAGCTAGAAGGTCGCCAGAGAAGACAAAACCTAAGAATTGCAGGTATTCCGAAGGACGAGAGAAAGATGAAGATCCTCGAGAAGTTACTGCGAACTTATTACAACAAGTTTTATCTCTGGAACAAAAGCCTTTATTAGCCCGTGCTCACAGAAGACGTCAGACAAGAGCAAACGCCCCTCCAAGACAAATGATTATAAAGCTACAATACGACTTTGTCTTGGACGAGATAATGCGGAAATCCTCGAGAAATAGAAACCTGGAATTCGAAGGTCACAGGATCAGTATCTACCGAGATTATCCTGCAGAAGTTTCCAGGAAACGGAAAGCATTTAACGAGGCTAAAAGTCTTATGAGAGGAGTGGCACACTTGAAATACGGCTTGAATTATCCAGCTATTCTAAGAGTTACCTTCAAAAACGAGGAGCATTTCTTTTCCAACCCAGCAGCAGCATTGGACTTTGCTCGCCAGATCCAGACCTGAGAAGCAGCTACTTTCAAATATATTGATTCTTAAGAATGCTACAAGAATCTCCAAGACTTCGCAAGACTCCACAAAACAACGCAGGACTGGACTGAACTGGGCAACGTTGGATGGAAGTTGGAGAAAGAAGTGGATCGGAAAACTTCACCTGGATACTAATAACTAACATCACTACATTACTAATATAAATAACTAACACATATTACAGACACACCGCGGTATCTTTATTAACACCATTTTTACTAATTAATATTAATCATTATTACTAATAATTAATGATTTTCTATGTTGGAATGAATAGAGTTAAATTTAGAGATTGATTTCATTTGGAGATTTTTCTTTTTTGCCAGCAATTTTTCATTTTCATTCTTAATTTCTGTTTTCTTTTTGTTGGAAGGATTTTATTTTTCTTTTTTCTTTTCACCCTTTTTTTTGTATTCTTTTTGTTTAAAATTGTTAGATTTTTAACCAAGTTTTAAATATGTATTTTGATATCTTTTTTTTTTGGTTCCTCTTGTTTATAATAATTAGATTTTTAAATAAGTCTTAAATAATTGTATTTCTATACCTTTAATTGTTATAATTTAAATATGCCTTTTCTAAATAAGTCTTTATTTTTACCCCTCTTTTTTCCCTTTCTTTTTTTTTTCCTAATGCTACACCCCCGGTAAAATATTTTTATGGAATAATAATTCCAAAAACCTGGGAGCTGGTTAAGTTACCAACATCAACGACGGAAGTCGGTAGATGGTTAGCCATGTTAGTATGGCTAGCACTAACAACTCTAGATGTAGTTTTTCCTCTCTTTTTGCATATTACTAACCTCTTAATCTATCCTTTGTCTTCTTTCATATAATCTATTATGGTTTTTTTCAATTTGAATGGAGTTATATATTGGATCAATGGAGATATATACGTGAGAGACATGCACAAGACTTAAAATTCATCTATTCAATGTTCGGGTGTAAAGTCAAGTCTGATGTGCTGAACCATAGACTCTATTGCAGACCTCCATAGTCAAAAGATGCAAGACTTGAAAATAAATATAGGGAATTAGGGAATAACGTTTTGTAGTTGGAATGTTAAAGGTATTAATGAACCGATTAAGAGAGGAAAAGTTTTTGCACATTTAAAGGCAAATAAAGCTGACGTAATTTTCATTCAAGAAACCCATCTAAAACAAGATGCTGAACATAGATTGAAAGCTAAATGGATAGATAAAATGTATCACTCTTCTTTTACGCATAAATCAAGAGGCGTAGCAATATTATTTCGTAAAGGTATTTTATTTAAACATACATCAACTATAACTGATAAAGATGGAAGATACATTATCGTCATAGGAGAATTAAATACACAAAAAAAGATTTTCGTTAATGTATATGGACCAAATTTCGATAGCCCATTGTTTTTTAAGAAGGTATTTAACAATATCCCGGAATTAACACAACACAATCTAATAATTGGAGGAGACTTTAATTGTACACTAGACCCATACTTAGATAGATCTACAAGGCAAAGGAAAACTAAATCACATTCTTGAGATTTATTAAATGCATATATGGAAACTACTAAGGGGTTGGACAGGCTAGATGCAGGAAGATTGTTCCCGATGTTGGGGAAGTCCAGGACAAGGGGTCACAGCTTAAGGATAAGGGGGAAATCCTTTAAGACCGAGATGAGAAAGACTTTTTTCACACAGAGAGTGGTGAGTCTCTGGAACTCTCTGCCACAGAGGGTAGTTGAGGCCAGTTCATTGGCTATATTTAAGAGTGAGTTGGATGTGGCCCTTGTGGCTAAGGGGATCAGAGGGTATGGAGAGAAGGCAGGTACGGGATACTGAGTTGGATGATCAGCCATGATCATATTGAATGGCGGTGCAGGCTCGAAGGGCTGAATGGCCTACTCCTGCACCTATTTTCTATGTTACTAATATCAAAGATGTTTGGAGAATTGAAAACCCTACTGGACGAGAATACTCTTTTTACTCGTCAGTACATAAAACTTACTCAAGAATAGATTATTTTTTGGTGGATGCTAAACTTATCTCACTTACTTATAAATCCAATTATCATAATATTATTACTTCAGATCATGCACCATTAACATTCAAGATCAAAATAAATGGCAAAATACAAAAATCAGAACAGTGGAGATTTAACCCACAAATTTTAGAAAATAAAATTACTCAGGAATATATCACAGAACAAATTAAGATTTTTTTCGAAATAAATGATAAACCAGAAATATCCTGTTCCTTATTATGGGAAACATTTAAAGCATACCTCCGGGGAATCATGATTTCCTCTCAAGCATTTTATAATAAAAAGAATTGTAAGGATCAGCAAGATTTGGAAAAGGAGATTAAACAATTAGATATACAGAATGCAATGAATCCAACTACTATATTATATAATAAAATTGCAGCACTGAAATATAAATTAAATAAAATATTTACAGATCAAGTTGTTAAACTTTATCAACATACTAAACAATTACAGTTTGAATTTGGTGATAAACCTCAAAAATTATTGGCTCGTCACCTAAGGAAAATGGAAGCTGAAAAAATAATCCATAAGATTAAATCACATAACTGTGAATTGTTAACACAGCCTAAAGATATTAATGAAAGATTTATGCAATATTATAAAAACTTATACACTGCGAAAACAACAGGAATAAAATAGGAATTGAAGCATTCTTAACAAATGTTACCTGAAAGGGTTGGACTCACAAAATATAGAGTTACTGAATGGTGGTATTACGATAAAAGAAATCCAAGAATCTATCAGATCATTAAAAAAAGGGTAAAACACCGGGACCAGACGGCATTGGCTCGGAATTTTATAAAATATTTTATGATCAGATTGTACCACATTTGAAATTATTATATGAACATATATATACACAGCAAAAACTACCAGAAACATTAAATGAATCTACTATAACACTTTTACCTAAAATAAACAAAGACTTGGATGAACCAGGATCATTTAGAGCAATAGCTCTTTTAAATACTGATCAAAAGATATTAACTAAAATATTAGCACAAAGGTTAAGTTCAGTTGTTAATAAATTAGTTCATCCTGATCAAACAGGATATACCAAAACGATACTCTTCATATAATTTGAGACGGTTATTCAATATTATATACTCGAAAAGAGATATTAATAAAGATCTAGTAGTTATTTTGTTAGATGCAGTGAAAGCCTTTGATCAAGTGGAATGGCCTTATTTGTTCTCGGTTATGGAAGCTTTCAAAATGGGAGAAAAGTTGCTATATACAAATCCGACAGCTAGAATAATAACAAACCAAATGTTATCACCTAAATTCAATTTATCTCGAGGTTGTAGACAAGGTTGCCCTTTATCCCCTTAACTGTTTGCACTGGCAATAGAACCGCTAGCTCTGAGGGTGAGATCACATCCGGAAATATATGGATACGATACTAGAGACACTAAAAATAAAATTTCTTTATATGCGGATGATGTACTACTTTACATCACAAAACCAGAAACTAGTATTCGTAATCTGTTAAAATTAATAACTGAATTTGGATCCTATTCAGGATATAGTATTAATTGGAATAAAAGTGAACTTATGCCAATAACGGTAAATAATTTACACATATTACAACAATTCCCTTTTAAGATAACAAATGAAAAAATTAAATATCTTGGAATTTTCGTAATAAAAAGATTTGACTCATTATTTAAAGATAATTTTCCATTATTACTGAATAAATTAAATAAGAATATCTTATATTGGAAAACTTTACCTATTTGAATGTTAGGTAAAATTAATATATTAAAAATGTTTTTTCTTCCACAATTATTATACCTTTTCCAATCAATATATCTCCCTAAAAATTTCTTTAAAAAGGTGGACTCCCTAGTCACTAACTTCATTTGGGATTATAAGAGCCATAGAATAAATAAAAAACATTTATGTAAATCAAAAATAAACGGAGGTCTAGCACTACCAAATTTTATGTTTTATTATTGGGCAGTTAACATTTAAAATATGAATTTTTGGTTAGAAGAAATAGATAACCAACCAACTTGGTTAAATATGGAAAAAGAAGGTTGTTCTCCTTTTGAAATTAGTTCTATAATATTCGCTAATATTAATCTAGCTAAGAAAACTTATAGTGAAAACCCAATAATAGGAAGTGGAATACGTATTTGGAAACAAATAAAGAAAACATTAAAACTAAAATCTATACCACTATCTCTTAGCATTGTAAATAATGTTACGTTTAAACCTTCAATGATGGATAAAGCTTTTTTACAATGGAAAAATAATGGAATTATTAAGATCGGTGATCTCTATAGGGAAAACTCTTTCCTTTCATTTCAAGATGTACAACAAATTTATGGACTACACTCTAAAGATTACTTTAGATATTTACAAATTAGAGATTATGTTAAAGCAAATACGCAAGAACTCAGAAGTAAAAAGACAGAAATATTAGATGAATGTTTAAATAAACATCCGAATACAGAAAAAATGATTTCATATATATATAATATGTTATTGGAAGGTGATATTCCATCAACAGAAATACATAGACAATCTTGGGAAAATGAATTATGCCAAACTATTAGACCAGAAGTATGGGATGATAGTTTACAACATATACATCATTGTTCGCTAAACGCTAAACACTCTCTTATACAGTTTAAAATACTACATAGATTATATTATTCAAAATCCAAATTACATAATATGTTTCCAAAAGTATCCCCCATATGTGATAAATGTCAACATTTAGAAGCCAATTTGTCACACTCATTTATAAACTGTATAAAAATTACAAAATTCTGGACTGAAATATTTAGGATTATCTCGAATGTTGTTAATATAACTTTGACACCTGATTCAAAGCTAATAATACTAGGAATACTGGAAACAGAACAATTAGTAACAACGAATCAAAGAATTTTTATTGATTATGGGTTAATAATTGGGAAAAAATTAATATTAAAATTTTGGAAAGGCCCTACATCCCCTACAATCAAAATGTGGAATACAGAAATGTCGGAGACTCTTCATCTGGAGAGATTGAGGCTTGTCCTAATGGACAGGTTAGATCTCTTCAGAGGGATATGGTCTCCATATATTGAATATTTACAGAGTCATAACGGCTTGGTACGAGGGCTTGACTGAGGCCTGAATATTAGAATGGATGAAGAAATATATATAATAAATCATGCCTATATCTCCAATGACGGATTAATGATTAACACTCCATTCGCTTTCATATTTTCTTCATTATTTATCTCTATCTTTTCCTACTTTATAAAAAAATAATTTAAAAAAGCGTATAGAAGCATACAGTCTTAAATTTTAATATTAATAATAATATCAATATTATTAATATTATGAAAGTATATAATGATGTATTTTCGTTTATGTAAAACATTGTAACTTTCATAAATATGTTTCTATAATAAAAAGATTTAAAAAAAAACAAAACAAAAAAAACAAAAACAAAAAAAACTGCTTTAGAAATAGGCCCTCATTAAATTTTAAATCCAACATTTGGAAAACTTTTTTAAATGCTCTCTTTAAATGGTACACATCTTGCTGTATCATATTAGGTGGAAGTAAAATAAAGTATCATACAGAAAGTAACAATGAGTTAAATGTGAAATAGAAAGTAAAAATAAAATCCCAGCGGAATAAAGCCTAGATTGCTTTATTTTTCTCATATAGTCAGTATCATGGCACACTTTCCTTTACTTCAGTAAGTCCAATATCCTGTTGATGGCATTGAGACCACAAAGGCTATTTCTCAAGTGCAGCGGAAATCATGGTGCTACAAGGTTGTCCTCTAGGATCATGTATCAAACATAACATTGTCAGTCTAGTGAGTAACAGTGTTCCCTCTGTAGTATTCTGCATTGTACTCATTATTTATGAATAATATAATTATTTGCTTGGCTTATAGGAAAGATATCAATATTTCCTCTGAATAAGTGAACGCTCTGTATATCAAGTGGAAGTCACTTTGCTCCAAGGCATTCAGTTAACCTGATTTTTAATCTTTGTAAATCTTTCATTTGCATGTTTTTTCCAAATATGTTCTATCCATAAATATAATATCATGTTAATCAATTGCTATGGTCACCATTATATTTTATTCATGGGCTAATTGTAAATACTGTATCGCTCAAATTTCCACAAATTGTTTAAACCCACCAAAGGATCCTAAGAGAGATAGCTGAATGAATAGAAAATTGGCTTAATGAAGAAGCAGATGGTGATTGTGGCA
Source organism: Okamejei kenojei (assembly GCA_035221665.1). NCBI lineage: Eukaryota > Metazoa > Chordata > Chondrichthyes > Rajiformes > Rajidae > Okamejei > Okamejei kenojei. The sequence goes on along the minus strand of CM069132.1, from coordinate 83,161,924 downwards.
GGTTGCTTTTTGGACTGGAGGTCTGTGCCTCGTGGTTTGGTGTTGTGCCTATTGCTGTTTGTCGTCTACATCAATGATTTGAATGAGAGTGTATAAAGCATGATTAGTAAGATTTCAGATGACATAAAAGTGGGTGGTATTGTAGATAGTGAAGATGGTTGTCAAAATTGCAGTAGGATCTTGATCAGTTGGCCAGGTGGGCTGAGCAATGGTTGATGGAACTTAATATAGAGAAATATGAGGTTACATTTTGGGAAGTCCTGCGCAGTAAATGGAAGGGCTCTGGGGAGTGTTGGAGAGCAGATGGCTCGATGAGTGCAGGTACATAGTTCCTTGAAAGTGGCATCACATAAGGATTGGTGGTCAAAATGGCTTTCCGCACATTTGCCTTCATCAGTCAGGATATTGAGTATGTAAGGTGGGATGTCATGGTGCAGTTATATAAGTCGCTTGTGAGGCCGCATTTAGTGTATTGTGTTCAGATTTGGTCCCCATGTTATAGGAAAGATATTGTAAAACTGGAAAGATTGCAGAGAAGATTTACAAGGATGTTGCCAGGACTCAAGGGCCTGAGATATAGGGAGAGGTTGTGCAAGTTAAGACCCTATTCCTTGGCGTGCAGGAGGATGAGGGGCAATCTTATAGAGGTGTGCAACATCATGAGATAAATAGATTGGGTAAGTGCACAGAGACCTTTACCCAGAAAACGGGAATTGAGAACCAGAGGACATAGGTTTAAGGTGAGGGGGGGGGGGGGGGGGGGGGGGGGGGGGGGGGGGGGGTGGGGGGAGATTCAATAGGTACCTGAGGGGTAATTTTTTACATAAAGGATGAAGGGTGTATGGACCAAGCTACTGGAGGAGGTAGTTGAGGCAGGTACTATCGCAATGTTATTCCCATATAACAGTTAACCCAGCTATAAGACTCATGCCTATTTCAAATGGAATAACCAATTACCATATATATTTTCAGAACTTTCCTGCTGAAACCACAAGGATATAGATTGTACCCTTTAGTATGGATCCTTCTCTTCCTTCCTCCTACCGAAGTGTCACTTCATTTTGTATCAATTTTCATCTGCCATGTGTCTGCATTTCTTTGGTCTGTGCCTTCCTAGCATTGATTCCTATGTTCCTATGGGGTAAATGCGTTGTAAAGCCAAGCCTGAAGGCTTTGTGTCTCAATGCAAGGAGTATTCGTAATAAGGTGGACGAGTTGAACGTGCAGATAGATATTAATGATTATGATATAGTTGGGATCACGGAGACATGGCTCCAGGGTGACGTAGGCTGGGAGCTGAACATCCAGGGATATTCAATATTCAGGAGGGATAGAGAGAAAGGAAAAGGAGGTGGAGTAGCGTTGCTGGTTAGAGAGGAGATTAAAGCAATGGAAAGGAAGGACATTAGCTTGGAGGATGTGGAATCGGTATGGGTAGAGCTACAAAACACTAAGGGGCAGAAAACGCTGGTGGGTGTTGTGTACAGGCCACCTAACAGTAGCAGAGAAGTTGGGGATGGTATCAAACAGGAAATTAGAAATGCGTGCGACAAAGGCAAAACAGTTATAATGGGTGACTTCAATCTACATATAGATTGGGTTAATCAAATTGGCAGGGGTGCTGAGGAAGAGGATTTTTTGGAATGTATGCGGGATAGTTATCTAAATCAACATGTAGAGGAACCAACGAGAGAGCAGGCTATTTTAGACTGGGTTTTGAGTAATGAGGAAGGGGCAATTAGCCGTCTTGTTGTACGTGCCCCCTTGGGCAAGAGTGACCATAATATGGTTGAGTTCTCCATTAGGATGGAGAGTGACATTGTTAATTCAGAAACAATGGTTCTGAACTTAAAGAAAGGTAACTTTGAGGGTATGAGACGTGAATTGGCCAAGATTGACTGGCAATTAATTCTAAAAGGGTTGACGGTGGATATACAATGGAAGACATTTAAAGACTGCATGGATGAACTACAAAAATTGTTCATCCCAGTTTGGCAAAAGAATAAATCGGGGAAGGTAGTGCATCCGTGGATAACAAGGGAAATCAGGGATAGTATCAAAGCAAAGGATGATGCGTACAAAGTAGCCAGAAAAAGCAGCATACCAGAGGACTGGGAGAAATTCAGAGACCAGCAGAGGAGGACAAAGGGCTTAATTAGGAAAGGAAAAATAGATTATGAAAGAAAACTGGCAGGGAACATAAAAACTGACTGCAAAAGTTTTTATAGATATGTGAAGAGAAAGAGGTTAGTTAAAACAAATGTAGGTCCCTTGCAGTCAGAAACAGTGAGTTGATCATGGGGAACAAGGATATGGCGGACCAATTGAATAACTACTTTGGTTCCGTCTTCACTAAGGAAGACATAAATAATCTGCCTGAAATAGCAGGGGACTGTGGGTCAAAGGAGGAATTGAGTGAAATCCAGGTCAGTCGGGAAGTGGTGTTGGGTAAATTGAATAGATTAAAGGCCGATAAATCCCCAGGGCCAGATAGGCTGCATCCCAGAGTACTTAAGGAAGTAGCTCAGGAAATAGTGGATGCATTAGTGATAATCTTTCAAAACTCTTTAGATTCTGGAGTAGTTCCTGAGGATTGGCGGGTAGCAAATGTAACCCCTCTTTTTAAGAAGGGAGGGAGAGAGAAAACGGGGAATTACAGACCAGTTAGTCTAACATCGGTAGTGGGGAAACTGCTAGAGTCAATTTATTAAAGATGGGATAGCAGCACATTTGGAAAGTGGTGAAATCATTGGACAAAGTCAGCATGGATTTACGAAAGGTAAATCATGTCTGACGAATCTTGTGGAATTTTTCGAGGATGTAACTAGTAGCGTGGATAAGGGAGAACCAGTGGATGTGGTATATCTGGACTTCCAGAAGGCTTTCGACAAGGTCCCACATAAGAGATTAGTATACAAACTTAAAGCATACGGTATTAGGGGTTCAGTATTGATGTGGATAGAGAACTGGCTGGCAAACAGGAAGCAAAGAGTAGGAGTAAACGGGTCCTTTTCACAATGGCAGGCCTCACCTTTGTCTCCCTCCATCCCCACCTCAACGAGTTCCGCCCCCACCACGATTTGGAGCTCTGCTACCGTCGCCTCGGCCTCACAGCGTTCTTCCATGGGAAGGTATCCTCGCCCCCTGTTGATGATCCCTTTCCCCGTCTCCAACGGACACCCTCCTCTTGGATCCCCCCCCTCATGGCCATCTTCCGGCTTTAGACCTTTTTATTTTAAACTGCCGGCAGGACATCAACCGCCTCAACTTCTCCACTCCCCTGTCATCTCTGGGAATTCCGTTCTCTAGGCCCCCATCCCCTCATCTTCACCATGGAAGTCCAATCACTCTACACCTCCATCCCCCACCAGGAGGGTCTCAAAGCCCTCCAGTTCTTCCTCGACCGGAGAACCAACCAATCCCCGTCAACAGATACTCTCCTCCGCCTAGTGGAGCTGGTCCTTACTCTTAATTACTTTTTGTTTGACTCCTCCCATTTACGCCACATACAAGGTGTATCTATGGGCACGAACATGGACCCTAGCTATGCCTGCCTCTTTGTAGGGTACGTCGAACAATCCTTGTTCGAGATGTACCAGGGCCCCATCCCTGACCTCTACCTCCGCTACATCGACGAATGCATTGGTGCTACCTCCTGCACCCAAACACAACTCACTGACTTCATCCATTTCACCACCATCTTCCATCCGGCACTCAAATACAGCTGGACCATTTCTGACACTTCCCTACCATTTCTGGACCTCACTATCTCCATCTCAGGTGATAGACATCTGACCACTATAAACCCACTGACTCCCATGGCTATCTAGACTACACTTCTTCCCACCCTGCTTCATGTAAGGACACCATCCCCTACTCCCAACTCCTCTGGCTATGCCACATCTGCTACCAGGATGAGGTGTTGCACACCCGGACATCGGAAATGTCCTCATTTTTCAGTGAATGGTAGTTTCCCTCCCACACTATAGATGAGGCTCTCACCAGGGTTTCTTCAATACCCCGTAACACTGCTCTCGCTCCACATCCCCCACTTGTAACAAAGGCAGAGTCCTCACCTTCCACTCTACTAGCCGTCACATACAACAAATAGTCCTCCATAATTTTCGCCATCTCCAACGTGACCCCACCACTCGCCACATCTTCCCATTTCCCCCCATCTGCTTTCCGCAAAGACCGCTCCCTCCATAGCTCCCTGGTCAATTCTTCCCTTCCCACCCATACCACACCCTCCCCGGGCACTTTCCCTTGCAGCCGCAAGAAATGCTACACTTGTCGCTTTGTGAAGAAAGCGAATGGCATTCATAGCAAAAGGATTTGAGTACAAGTGCAGGGAGGTTCTACTGCAGTTGTACAGGGTCTTGGTGAGGCCACACCTGGAGTATTGCGTACAGTTTTGGTCTCCTAATCAGAGGAAAGACATCCTTGCCATAGAGGGAATACAGAGAAGGTTCACCAGACTAATTCCTGGGATGACACGACTTCCATATGAAGAAAGACTGGATAGACTTGGCTTGTACTCGCTGGAATTTAGAAGATTGAGGGGTGATCTCATAGAGACTTACAAAATTCTTAAGGGGTTGGACAGGCTAGATGCAGGAAGATTGTTCCTGATGTTGGGGAAGTCCAGGACAAGGGGTCACAGTTTAAGGATAAGGGGGATGTCTTTTAGGAACGAGATGAGAAAATCGTTTTCACACAGAGAGTGGTGAATCTGTGGAATTCTCTGCCACAGAAGGTAGTTGAGGCCAGTTTGTTGGCCATATTTAAGAAGGAGTTGGATGTGGCCCTTGTGGCTGAAGGGATCAGGGGGTATGGAGAGAAGGCAGGTACAGGATACTGAGTTGGATGATCAGCCATGATCATATTGAATGGCGGTGCAGGCTCGAAGGGCCAAATGGCCATGCTCCTGCACCTAATTTCTATGTTTCTATGTTTCTACCTCCACCCTCGCCTCCATTCAAGAACCCAAGCAGTCGTTCCAGATGTGACAGAGGTTCAACTGCACCTCCTCCAACCTCATCTATTGCATCCGCTGCACTAGATGTCAGCTGATCTACATCGGTGAGACCAAACGTAGGCTTGGCGATCGTTTCGCCGAACACCTCCGCATTAATTAACCTGATCTCCCTGTTGCTCAGCACTTCAACTACCCCTCCCATTCCGCATCCAACCTTTCTGTCCTAGGCCTCCTCCATGGCCAGAGTGAGCACCAATGGAAATTGGAGGAGCAGCACCTCATATTCCGCTTGGGAAGTCTGCACCCCAGCGGCTTGAACATTGACTTCTCCAATTTCCGGTAGCCCTTGCTGTCTCCTCCCCTCCTCCCCGTCTCAGCTCTCCCTTAGCCCTCTGGCTCCTCCTCTTCCTTTCTTCTTCGATGTAGATCAGCTGACCTAAAGCAGCGGAAACAATAGATGAGGTTGGAGGAGGTGCAGGATTTTTTTTTAATTCAGCATCACCAGGTGTCCCACATTAAAAAAAAGAAAGATTAAAGATAATGTATTATTTTATAAAACATTGCTAAAAATAAGGCATTATTTAATAAAACATAGCTTTTTATTACTCCTGTCACAATGAATGAATGGTATTTCAACAGATTATAAATGTGGGACAAAAACTTTTGCATAAACATTGGATTGCACTGCTGAACATCTCATTAATGTGTAATAGCTACCAGTTACGTGTCGCTACTTCATTTGCTGACTTGATGAAATGGATCTTATACTGGAATGCTTGAAATTCCTCCAAATGGCTTATGGTATTGGCAATACGTTAAAGGATCTATAAATGCATTAACTTTGAAATACTTGCCTCGCAACAACTCTTTAACTCAAAAAACATTTGAGATATATTGAGCTCATTAAGAATTTGTTCAGGATTGTGTGTGACTCATGTCCAGTCCCATTTCATGGGTTCTAAGGTGAGTGAAGAGGCTATTATGGGAACTTTAAACTCTCCTACAGATGGGGCAGGTGGTGGGTAGTTTATGAGATGGTAGTCCTCCCACCGTTAAGAAAATATTTCAGTGTGCTCCCAATGTATGGGGTCAAGATTCTCAAAACCCTCCCAAATGCTACACCTCTACTGTGGGTGTTAATGGCTTGCCAGGAGCCAGTAGAGATGTAATAACATAGAAACATAGAAAATAGGTGCAAGAGTAGGCCATTTGGCCCTTCGAGCCTGCACCGCCATTCAATATGATCATCGCTGATCATCCAACTCAGTATCCTTTACCTACCTTCTCTCCAAACCCCCTGATTCCCTTAGCCACAAGGACCACATCTAACTACCTCTTAAATATAGCCAATGAACTGGCCTCAACTACTTTCTGTGGCAGAGAATTCCGCAGAGTCACCACTCTTTGAGTGAAATTTTTTTTTCTCATCTTGGTCCTAAAAGATTTCCCCCTTATCCTTAAACTGTGACCCTTTTTTATGGACTTCCCCAACATCAGGAACAATCTTCCTGCATCTAGCCTGTCCAACCCCTTAAGAATTTTGTAAGTTTATATAAGAAACTTATAGAAACATAGATAACACAACATGGGCAAGTATGAATTGATGTACGGGCATAACCTGGGATGGGAGCAGTCAGTGAGTGAGTAGTGCTGCCGACCAGAGCCATGGCCAGGTGTAGGAACTAAGTCCCCATGTATTTGTAGGCAGATCCAGGATTCAGAGTGTAAAGGTGTTTCAAAATGTGGAGGTGGTTCAGAGTGCAGGGTTTTGTTTAAGAGTATAAGCGTGTTTCAGAGTATAGGGATGGTTCAGAGTTCAGGGATGGTTCAGAGTTTAGGGATGGTTCAGAGTTCAGGGATGGTTCAGAGTTCAGGGATGGTTCAGGGTGTAGGGGTGTTTCAGAGTGTGGGATGCATCAGAGTGTAGGGGTGTTTCAGTGTATAGGGATAGTTCAGTATAGGGTGGTTCAGACTTGGGTGTTTCAGAGTGTAGGGGTGTTTTGGAGTGTAGGGATGTTTCAGAGTTTTGGGATGGTTCAGGGTGTAGGGGTGCATCAGAGTGTAGGGGTGTTTCAGGTGTAGGGGTGTTTCAAGGTGTAGGGATGTTTCAGAGTTTAGGGATTGTTCTCACTGTAGGGTTTTTCAGAGTGTAGGGGTGGATGCTGGGATAAACCGAATACAACATTGTTTTCCAGTTATATAATTTAGTTGAATGATTGCAATGTTGCCACCTGCCTCAAAAAAAAACATATTTATCTTAGACTCACCATGATTTTGTTTCGAAAGTTGATAATAGTTTTATCACGAAGATGCTAATTTGTAGCTATGCATTTTCTGTCTTTCTAAATGTTTTTGACAGATAAATGTGGATAAATTTGTGGATAAATGTGAGGTTATCAACTGTTGGCAAAAACAGGAGGGTAGACAATTATCTTATTGGTGGCAAATTAGGAAAAGGGGAGATGCAACGAGACCAGGGTGTCATGGTACACCAATTATTGAAAGTAGGCATGCAGGTGCAGCAGGCAGTGAAGAAAGCAAATGGTATGTTAGCATTCATAGCAAAAGGATTTGAGTATAGGAGAGGGAGGTTCTACTGCAGTTGTACAGGGTTTTGGTGAGACCACACCTGGAATATTGCGTACAGTTTTGGTCTCCAAATCTGAGAAAAGACATCCTTGCCATAGAAGGGGTACAGAGAAGGTTCACCAGATTGATTCCTGGGATGTCAGGACTTTCATAAGGAAAGACTGGATACACTTGGCTTGTACTCGCTAGAATTTAGAAGACTGAGGGGGGATCTTATAGAAACTTACAAAATTCTTAAGGGGTTGGATAGGCTAGATGCAGGAAGATTGTTCCCGATGTTGGGGAGGTCCAGAACAAGGGGTCACAGTCTAAGGATAAGGGGGAATTCCTTTAGGACCGAGATGAGGAAAATATTTTTCACACAGAGAGTGGTGAGTCTCTGGAATTATCTGCCACAGAAGGTAGTTGAGGCCAGTTCATTGGCTATATTTAAAAGGGAGTTAGATGTGGCCCTTGTGGCTAAAGGGATCAGGGGATATTGAGAGAAGGTAGGTACAGGATACCGAGTTGGATGATCTGCCATGATCATATTGATTGGCGGTGCAGGCTCGAAGGGCCGAATAGCCTACTCCTGCACCTATGTTCTATGTTTCTATACCCATTGCATAGATTTTACAGATGCAGGCCTTTCAGCTCAATTGGGCAAAGCCAATGTTTAAGCTCACATGAGATCCTTTCATCCTACCTAATTTAATCTAGAGATAGATTATTCAATTCCTTTCTTCATCATACATTCTCATACTTCTTTAAAGTATTGATCCGAATTGTATTGATGTTTTAATGTTGCAGTGAGTTCCACATACTAAAGGATTTGCAGTTCACAAACGTTTCCTTACATTCTGATTAGATTTATAAGGAATCTTTAATTCACCACCCTAGTGATCAATATACCAAAATCATATTTGTTAAGTTTCTTATATTGAGCTTCTTGATAAATGGAAATATCCTTTATTTCATCCTATTATTTCAGTTTTTTTAATATTAAGAGTTCCGTTTGTTCCTGTTGGGTATTACCTTTCAGTCCTGGTATCATCTCCGTAAAACTTAATCCACATTTTTTGGTGTCTCTCTTCTCGATCACAATACTAGGTAGGACACATTATTCAAGCGCATACTTGTAACAGTGTGTGGCATCTCTATACATTGTTTTTACTAATGCATTGCTGTGCTGTTGGATGTAATTCCAAGCTCCTATCTAACCTCTCGGTTAAGTGACCATTAGATATTTCAAAAGGAGCAAGATACCCTAATGGTCAGTATTTATCTCTCCATCAACATCATAAAAATAAATCAACTGATCATTATTGGGAGATTGCTGAACATAAATTGCCTGTCATTTTTTCTATATTATAATAGTGGGAACACTTTAAAAGTACTTTGGTTGTAAAGCAATTTGAAACATCCTGCAGTCATGGAAGGGCTATACAAATAAAAATGTTTCTTTTATCTCAATGTAGATGATGTTCATTGCTGAACTTGAAACAATTTTATTAAAGATTGTGTGTTTGCTGTAAATGCTCAATTATAATGTCTGTCATGAAACGTCCTCCATCCAAGTGGTTTGGCTGAGCCTGTCAATTTCTTCCTTTACAATTGATTAAGTCGTTTCATTTGACTCCTTATTTGATATTTATGTTATTCATCAATTACATTGCACTCAACTTTATCATTTCACATGTACTAGAAAATGATACTGTCAATTAGCCAGTATGATTTTAGCCCTTCTGCAATTCCAAAAATTAAATGATTGAATAATTCAAGCAATTTTTAGTCAAAAAAAGATCATATGTTTTCCCATTTGCTTCTCCACCACCATTTACACCAGCAACATCATATTAGTTTGCTTCATTCAAGATCCATCCAATCCATTCAGCCCATATCATAACTAAGATGTAAATGTTACTTCAGATATTTAACTGCCCATAACTTCAACATGAGAACATTCAAAATAAATGAAAGGTAAACTTCCCTTTTACAAAAGTCATAGAAAGGTGATTTTCTTGCATAAGATGTTAGTTTGATTCACAATTCTAAATATATGAATGAAAATTCTTTGCAGACCAAGTATATTAAAATACCTCAAACAAAACCAGGAATTAATGAAAAGTAATCACTCCAAGAGGCAATTTGCACAGAGCAATTTCCCTCAAACAAATATGATGTCATATTATCTGTTATACTGATGTTGTTTGAAAGATAAAATAGAAGCACCTGACAAATAACTTCCCTGTCCTTTGAAGCAGAGCCTCAGATCCTTAGAATCCACCCATGAGAGTAAACAGCCCTCAGTTTAATGTGGCTTGAAAAGTGACACTGTGATGAAGCAACACAGGTGTGAGGGAATAAACCTTTGGGATGAAGTTTAAGGAATGGAAGTTGAACTCCAAACCTCCTAACTGGCAGCAAGATTGTTATAATAGTTAGATTAAACGAGAACATAACAGTTTGAAGATTGATCTTTATTTTATGAGGAGTTACGATGAGCGATTACGCGAAGAAGCCGCCAGCCCGCATGCCCGTCAATCTTTAAAGCAGCGGTGTGAAATCACAGATAACAGTTGTTGACCTGAATATAGTAAGATTGGAGAGAACTTGAAAACTACCAGATGACCTTTATGATACGAGGGTTGGGAGCAGTGGGCACATAATCACTCATCGTAACTCCTCTGAAAATAAAGATCAAACTTCAAACTGGTAATTTTGTTTAATCTTACTATTTCATTTCGGAGTCACGTGAGTGATTCCGCAAAGACTTCAAAGCTCTGTGATTTCATGCTGGATACGAGTCCAGGCGTCACACACTGCATCAATTGACCATGGATGAGTGAAAAAGATGAATGTATTCAGCCATGACATAGTTTGTTAAAAATTCTGATGCTTTAATCATCAGAATGTAATCATTGTGCGGCGGCGTGACTCACGTTGCAGCGGCTCCTATAGCCTGTCTGTCTTTTTTTATTTTTTGTCAGGTTAAATGTAGTTGTTCGCATTTGTTTGTACTGTTTATAACTGTGTATATGTGGGGGGTGGAGGGGGGAGGGGGAAACCTTTAAAATCTCTTCCCTGCATGGGACACCTGACTTTTTCCCTGTCGGGTCTCCATTGACATTGGGGCCTAGCACTGTGGAGCGTCCTCCGACCGGGACGACCTGGGGGCTCCAGTCACGGAGCCTGCGGAGCTGCGGACTTACCATCGTGGGGCTGGCCAGCCTCCGAGCGTGGGGAGCGGTGGTGGATCGCCGCTGCGGCCCGACTCCGGGGCTCCAGCTCCAACTGCGGCCCAACTCCGGAGCTCCAGCTCCAGCTGCAGCCCGAATCCGGAGCTCCAGCTCCAGCTTACAGTCGGTGGACTGTCGGAATATCGGGAGCTCGTGGGTCCGGGTGGGAGGCTGCTCTCCGGAGCTCCCGCAACACAATTTCTCCAGCCCATGTCGTGGGGTTGGACCGACCCGGAGAGGGGCCGTACATCGCCGGGCCGCGGGACATTCCAGCGCCCGCCGGGGGCTCCAACTTTGTGAATTTTGGGCATAGAGCGCGGCCGTACATCGCCCGGCGCAGCCTCAATGTGGGACTTAACAGCGCCCGCCTGGGGCTTCGACATCATGAGATTTCAATTTTCCAAAAATAGACTGGGAAACACATTCTGTAAATGGGCTGGATGTTTTGGAGTTTGTAAAATGTGTGCAGGATAGTTTTTTGCAGCAGTACATAGAGGTATCGACCAGAGAAGGGGCAGTGCTGGACCTCCTGTTAGGAAATGAGGCAGGTCAGGTGACAGAGGTATGCGTTGGTGAGCACTTCGGGACCAGTGATCACAATACCATTAGTTTCAATATAATTATGGAGAGAGTCAGAACCTACCTAGGGTGGAGATTTTTGATTGGAGAAAGGCTAACCTTGAGGGAATGCATAAGGATTTTAAAGGAGTGAATTGGGACACTTTGCTTGATGGGAAGGATGTAGAAAAGAAATGGAGGACATTTAAAGGGGAAATTGTAAGAGTACAGAATCTTTATGTCCCTGTTAGGTTGAAAGGAAATAGTAAAAATTGGAAAGAGCCATGGTTTTCAAGGGAAATTGGACACTTGTTTTGAAAAAAGAGAGATATCTACAATAATTATAGGAGGCATGGAGTAAATGAGGTGCTAGAGGAGTATAAAGAATGTAAAAAGAATCTTAAGAAAGAAATTAGGAAGGCTAAAAGAAGATATGAGGTTGCTTTGGCAAGAAAGGTGAAAGTAAACCCAAAGGGTTTCTACAGCTATATTAATAGCAAAAGGATAACGAGGGATAAAATTGAACCATTAGAGAACCAGAATGGACAGCTATCTGCAGAGTCAAAAGAGATGGGGGAGATATTGAACAATTTCTTTTCTTCGGTATTCACCAAGGAGAAGGATATTGAACAATGTGAGGTAAGGGGAAAAAGTAGAGTAGCTATGGAAACTATGAGATTCAAAGAGGAGGAAGTACTGACACTTTTGAAAAATATAAAAGTGGATAAGTCTCCAGGTCCTGACAGGATATTCCCTAGGACATTGAGGGAAGTTAGTGTAGAAATAGCAGGAGCTATGACAGAAATATTTCAAATGTCATTAGAAACGGGAATAGTGCCGGAGGATTGGCGTACTGCGCATGTTGTTCCATTGTTTAAAAAGGGTTCAAAGAATAAACCTAGCAATTATAGACCTATTAGTTTAACGTCAGTGGTGGGCAAATTAATGGAAAGGATACTTAGAGATAATATATATAAGCAACTGGATAAACAGGGTCTGATCAGGAACAGTCAACATGGATTTGTGCCTGGAAGGTCATGTTTGACAAACCTTCTTGAATTTTTTGAAGCGGTAACTTGGGAAATTGATGAGGGTAAAGCAGTGGATGCTGTCTATATGGATTTCAGTAAGGCCTTTGACAAGGTTCCCCATGGAACGTTGGTTAAGAAGGTTCAATCTTTGGGTGTTAATGGCGGAGTAGCAAGATGGATTCAACAGTGGCTGAATGGGAGATGTCAGAGAGTAATGGTGGATGGTTGTTTGTCAGGTTCGAAGCCGGTGACCAGTGGGGTGCCTCAGGGATCTGTGTTGGGTCCACTGTTGTTTGTCATGTACATCAATGATCTGGATGATGGGGTGGAAAATTGGATAAGTAAGTATGCAGATGATACCAAAATAGGTGGTGTTGTGGATAATGAAGTAGATTTTCAAAGTCTACAGAGAGATTTGGGCCATTTGGAAAAGTGGGCTGAAAGATGGCAGATGGAGTTTAATGCTGTTAAGTGTGAAGTGCTACATCTTGGCAGGACAAATCAAAATAGGAAGTACATGGTAAATGGTAGGGAATTGAGGAATGCTGTTGAACAGAGGGATCTAGGAATAACTGTGCATAGTTCCCTGAAGGTGGAATCGCATGTAGATAGGGTGGTAAAGAAAGCCTTTGGTATGCTGGCCTTTATAAATCAGAGCATTGAATATAGGAGTAGGGAAGTAATGTTAAAATTGTACAAGGCATTGGTAAGACCAATTCTGGAGTGTGGTGTACAATTTTGGTCGCCTAGTTATAGGAAGGATGTCAACAAAATAGAGAGAGTACAGAGGAGATTTACTAGAATGTTGCCAGGGTTCCAGCAACGATGTTACAGAGAAAGGTTGAACAAGTTAGGTCTTTATTCTTTGGAGCGCAGAAGGTTAAGGGGGGACTTGATTGAGGTCTTTAAAATGATGAAAGGGATAGACAGAGTTGACGTGGATACGTTTTTCCCATTGAGGGTAGGGAAGATTCAAACAAGAGGGCATGACATGAGAATTAAGGGACAGAAGTTTCGGGGTAACGTGAGGGGGATCTTCTTTACTCAGAGGATGGTGGCTGTGTGGAATGAGCTTCCAGCAGAAGTGGTGGAGGCAGGATCGATTTTAACATTTAAGACATTTAAGTGGATAGGTATATGGACGTGAAGGGAATGGAGGGGTATGGTCTGAGTGCAGGTAGATGGGACTAGGGGAAAACAAATGGTCGGCACGGACTGGAAGGGCCGAGAGGGCCAGTTTCCGTGCTGTAATTGTTATATGGTTATATGGTTAAATGGTGCGGGAGAGAGAGTAGGACTTTGCCTTCCATCACAGTGAGAAGGAGAGGCACTGTGATGGATGTTTCTGTGAATTGAATTGTTTGTGTTTTTTTTTTAAATGAATTTCTCTGTTTGTATGGCTTTAAGAAACAGAATTTCATTCTAGCCTCTCTGAGGTTCGAATGACAAGTAATAAAATCTAATCTAATCAACAGAGAATAATAGTGACCCCTTCCATCCTGGGGGAAACTATGAAACAAATCATAAATGGAATTTGGCAAACACCCCTGGTCTGGCAATGGGTTATTATAAAATGTTGGAAAGTTCATTTGTTTGACCATCCTGCAGTCGCTAGGGTGTGGTCCAGTGGAACGTACATGACCCTTGCTGCTAATGTAGTAGCAGCCCTAGTGGAGTGAGATAGAAGATATAGTATCTATTTCTGCAAACCCTGTTTGACCACCTAGAGATGGTCTGGATAGATACCTTTTATGGGGTTTTAATAACTAACAACCATTGCTAGTGCAGATCCTCTAAGGCTCTTGGTGACCTTGACGTATTGTTGTAAAGGAGTGACAACAGACAACCATGGGGTATGCCATGAGAAGTAGTTTGTGACCTGACACCCCTGGTCTGCTCTGCCTAACTACATCATAAACCTAAATATTATATTATTAGCAGATGTAACCATCCTGTTCAGTTGCAATATAAGTAGTGGATGGACCAGTTGCGCTGAGACTAGCACCATGAGCATAAACACTTTGTAAGTGACTTTGACCAGGGATAGAGATGTAGCTGAGCCCTACTGCAAAGCATTTTAAGAACAATGCTGACATCCCATATCGAGTACCTGGGCCTGGGGGAATGTTGTTAAAGATATCCTTATAAATCTGGATATCAGAGAGTGTGACCCGACAGAGTGGGTCCTGATCGCTGCAGCAACTATGATGAGAAAGCACGTTGGCACAGTTAATGGTACTGTGAGATATGCGCTGTGCTCACAATCACTACTCAGAGACTAAATCGTGGAAGCAAGAGATTCATTATTATATTTGCAAGTCTACAGTCGGGTGCCCCTCCAAGTTGAGACACACCAAAGTCAGAAAGGTAAACCCCTTTATACACACAATTCTACATTTTACCTCCCCTTCTGGCACTCTCCAATCAGGGCACTGAGGTGCACAGTCTGTAGGTATGTCCCCCCAGTACCTCCCACATCATACATCGCATGTCCAGACATGTGCATGGTAATGAGCAGTTTCTTGACCAGGGGTGTGTTGTAATATTCATTTATTTTATTAAGCATGCTCAGTTGTCTATGACCTGCCCTAGTTTTGCTCACCTCCAACTGAACTCTCTCAGTTCTCCTATATCAGCACTAAAGCTAGGCTATAGTGACAAGGGTCCCATCTATCACTCCCTTCTACTGATAGGGGTCTATCTACATCACTCCCTTCTACCGCCACACAATGCTATCAATTCTTACTCAAGGACGGCTCTGGTAACTTTTATACACAGCTGTGTCAGAATCCTTTCCCTGGCCTCTATGAGTTTGAATCCTCTTTAAAGCCCCTTACAATAGTGGGGTTTAATCACTTTATCCCTCACAGTACTATAACTTAATTGATTGTCAAAGACCTATCTGAAATGAACTCTGAGATGTTAGTTGTCCGTGCGGTATTATACGGAACATTGGCATTAAACACAAAACACTTCCCATCTCCAGATGAGGAAATTGTACTGCTTTCTCGATGCTTTCCCTGCATTCTGCAGTGAGCACGTACATGAATCGGTCTGGCAATCCGTGCCGCCGAATGGTCATCTTAGAGACTCCAAGTCTATAAATTGATTTTATCATGCAGAGGATGGTTTCCTCAGTCACGGGGTGAACCACCAAATTTTGACATTTAGGACAACCATATAAAGTCTTATAATCATCCCCAACATTTAGCAGGAGCCATGGCTGCATAGGCCAGTCAGGCAGTACAAAATGCCTGAGACAAGATCTTGCTGGTTTTTTTTTTGCAAGACCCGACTGATGAGGCAAAATGGAGGAAAGACATAAAGAACATTCCTTTCAGGAACTCCAGTGTGTGCCACGGACATACTTCCGAGTTTGGAGCCAGTTACACATTGACCCTGACTGCTCCCCTGCTCAGAGTGGGAGACAGTGTGCAGCCCTGTACACCGGTGCTGTTGCCACAGGCCCGGAGGAGACCTGCTCTGATGTGGCCCCTCCACGAACCATATCCTTTGTGCCTTGTGATATGCTCCCGGCAATACCTCCGAACTCCGAGTCAGACAGAACTGACCCCGACTGCTCCCCTCTTCAGAGAGGGAGACAGTGTGCAGCCCTGTACACAGGTGGTGTGGTCGCGGACTCCGCAGAAACCCGTGGTGATATAACTCCCTCCTTGGAGCATATCATTGTGGAGCAACTCTCCATTAGGTGCTCCATGTGGGTTTGACATCCAAAGAACATTACCCATTGAAGGAGGGGATCCTCCCCATAGGAATCCTCCTGGCCCGACTCGTTTGAGTACGGACTTTCTCCATGGCTGCCCTCCAAGCGGGTTTGCCAAAGTACTGCCGGCACCAGTCTGAAGTCGCTGGCTCCACCGCCAGCAACACTGAAGGCGAATTTGACCGCCGCCGCTACCCGCAACTCCGCGTTCTCCGTAGCGGGTTCCCCGCGGTCCGTGGCCGGGATTTCCCGAGGTCATGACCGGGATTCCCCATGGTCTGTGACTGGGATGCGGTCCATAAAGATTTCCCCGCGGTCCCGACTTCGTCCCGAAATCCAGCAGGAAACTCTGTAAGAAGAGATTCCTGCAATGGAAGTCTAACCTGAAAAGTTAAAAAAACTTACCTTCAGGTTTAAACTTACCGCTGGCAGGAGCAGCGCGCCTGCCAGTCAGCGTTGCGCCATGCGCCGACTTATTGACGTGCATGCGGGCTGGCGGCCTCTTTACGTGAGTCCGAAATGAAATTGAATTAACAGTCAACGGTTAAATCAAATATTATCTTAAGGTTTGGATGGAAGAATATGAGTGACTGAAGTCATTAGAATAAACTTAATTTGGAAGAAGTGTTAAAGAAGGAACTGTAGATGCTGGAAAATCGAGGGTACACAAAAAGCAGGAGAAACTCAGTAGGTGCAGCAGCATCTAAGGAGCGAAGGAGATGGACAACATTTTGGGCCGAAACCCTTCTTCAGACTGTGTACCCTTAATTTGGAAGAACATTGGGATCCGATGTTGGCTGGGCTAACAACTCAATAGTCAAATGCAAGTCAAAGTGACAATTATGGATTCTGCTACAATTTTCGACCTTCTCACTAGAAACAAAATGGTATGATATGTTTTTTTCACAATTCAGCACCATAAAAGAATACAAAAATTACTTGGCATTAATTAATAACAGAAATCTAATGATATGTTAGATTCCTGTATCATTTAGTTATTTGAAGCATGTTCATAAGCCCCTAATTGTTTCATGTTTTAACATGTTTGTTTTTCCTTGGCAAAATTATGTCAATACACCAGGCCTTTTGAGTAGGAAGGTTAATCTAATTATAATCTTTTTTTTTTGGTTTGGGTCATATTGACAATGAAGCCTTTTCACATTAATTTTGTTGTATTTCTTCATTTCTTACTGTTTTATCCAGAATATTCACAGGAATTATATGATATGTCGGAACTATAAAAGTCTATATCTGGAAGATGTTAGGGATTTGGATGTGGAAACCCATGTTATCTGCATATTGCCAAAGTATTAAGAGATCTCCTCTCCATTTCAAGTAGAGGGTGTTGGTAATTGATAATGGGGCACAAATAATCTGGGCCATTTCAATGACTTGAACACAAGATTCAGGCTGGCATTTCAAATGCTTCAGTGTTGTCTTTCAAGTGAGACTTTCAATCAATGAACTAAACTGCGAGCCCCCTCTGGTGGCAATATTAAATAGAGCTAGGACCTCTCCCTGGTATTTTAACCATCAGGTTATCATTCAGCCAACCTCAGGAAAAAGATTGTCTGCCTATACTTATGTTGCTGGGGAGGGGTCTTGCTATTTGCAAATCAACTCTACTTTTCTTACAGGGTGTAACTACATTTCTGAAGTATTTTCTGATTTTTGAAACATTGTGTGAATCTCAGAGAATAGGAAAAGCAAATTACGAATGTGAAGCTTTATAAAATGCAGGACAACATTTGTAATATTACTTTGTACCCCAAATCGTTGTACCTACCTTGTAACAAGGAACGAGCACATGCTACAATTGATGCAAGGAAATGTAACCAAATCTATCACATCTACCAATGTTTGGAGTTATGTAGGTAATGGATAAGCATCCACTTGTCAGAATACATAACATAAACAGCTGAGAGAACTCGGCATCAGGCAGTATCTGGGGAGGGAATGAACAGACAACGTTTTGGTTGGGATCCTTCATCAGTCTGATCGGAGTATGGAGGAGAAAGCACAAAAAGAGAGGTGGGGCATGACAAAGCCCACAAGTGATAGGGGGATTCAGGTGATGGGGGATTGATTGATAAATGGGTGGAGTAAGTGACAACGGTTGGCGATGAAGAGATGTTAAAAGGGTATCAGATAAGGAGAGGAGAGGAGAGGAGGGGCAAATTCAAGGAGGAATGTGGTGGAAGAAAATAGGGTGAAGTGAAAGAGGGGGGAGAAAATTGAAATAGGAACAGGTATGGGTGATGAGTGTACAAAGGAGGGGAAAGGGACGGTGAATGGAAGAAATGCTTTGGGAGATGGTGGGAGAAATGGGAACACAGCATGGTGGGGGATGTGGGGCATGGGAGGGAAAGAGATGGGATGGGGATGCATCTTTGCTTGAAAGACAAAAGTTGAAAGCCATCAGTCTACCTGAAAACGCATTAGCCAAACATGTAAAATGAATACAATTAGTGAATATTTTCAATTTTACATGCAGCTTTTCCAATGTACATACTACCAAGGATGTATTATGAAGCATTGTCTCAGTGAAATTAATTATGTTAAAAGTCACTTAAATTATGGCACAAACTTGGAACAATATAGTCATCCAGCTGTTTGTAACCCTCAAGGTTTCAATTTATTCAAAGCATTCAGGAGTAAATGCCAGCAGATAGGTTCCTCATGCTTTCATGAGAGATCAGAATATATTAATGAATAACGGATGTTTTCAGCCTATTTGCTGAAAGATTGAAAAGAAAACAAGCACAGGACTATAACAAGCATAGATAACTTTTTTCAATGCCTGCCGTATTACTTCATTGCAAAGACATTATAATCATACCAAAGAATAATTCCTTGAAAATATTGCAGCATCAAATCATAAATGAAGTAGCATTATAAAACCGTTTTATTAGTTGTCAGTATTAAGTTTTTGATTTTTAACTTTATGCAGTGCTTCTACTTCATGGAAAATCCTGAAACTCTCAAGAGTTATAAATGAATAACTGCGGCAGTTATCCTTCTGGAGTTGCTGCAGCAGTTCAATTGGTTTGGTGGTGGAGTCAAGCTCTTCAAGCAGTACTAATTGGAGAGAAAGATGTATCTGAATTTAAGATTTCCATAAAGGTTTAAAAGAGATCCAACAACTGACAGATAAAAAAAATCAGTCAGGCATTACTGTGAGCCCAGTTGCATGTATCGCTTTGAATCAGAATCTCCAGAGACACTGTCTTGTTTTGGAATATAATTCATATTTCTTTCCCCTCTGTTTCCTTAATGCAAACCATACCTCTGAAATTCTGCAAAATTAATGTTATATTTACTTGAATCCCCTACAAACCCCCTTCCCCCCAACAAAATTCTACAATTATATTCATTACTTTTATTGAATCTGCTCCCAGCACTGAACCACCGAGACCCACTACAGTCTACAGGATAAGAATGTGCTGAACCTTAGTGGACTGATCAGTGTTGACCTGTTATCTGAGTAAATAGTAAGCTTGTCCTACTAGTAGATGGCCAAAGGAACCACATTCAAAATGATGGGCTAAATATTTAGTTGCTGAAGAAAGATTTTTTGTTTACATTTTATTGAAAGAGTGTGTATGATCTAAAATCCACAGCTTGAAAGGGTGATGGAAACAAGTTATCAATCAGAAATATTAAAAGGCCCTTGATTTGAGGGAAATTAGTTTGTGGGATTTGTGTAGGAAGGAACTGCATTTTCTGGGTTAAACAGAAAATAGATACAAAAAGCTGGAGTAACTCAGCGGGTTAGAAAGCATCTCTGGAATAAAGGAATAGGTGAAGTTTCAGTTGGAAAAGAAGGGTCTTGACCCAAAATGTCACCTATTTATTTTCTCCAGAGATGCTATCTGACCCACCGAGTGATTGCTGCTTTTTGTATCTAATTTTAGTTTGTGGATTATCGGGCAAAAAACAATGGTTGCAGCTGAGTGAAACTGCTCTACAAGCAGACACCAGGGACTTGATGTGGCAAATGTCCCATTGTATTGTAATAATTCTGTCTTAAACAGACACTACTACATGCATGCACATTTTGATAGGTGAATTGAATAGGATCCATATTGATGAGGGTGTTAGCATGGGTGCTGCAGTGCAGTCTAATGAGGCCATGATATCACTATGTAACACCAACACCATCATATAAATGCTGCAGTCAATGCCCTCTTTTAACCTTGCATCATTGAATACGATGGCATGAAGTTGACATGCTGCTCGTATAGTAATCATAGGGCAAAGGTTAATCCCAAATCCACTTACAGCAAATATCAGATTTTGCTTCCACATATCCAACTCATCTGTATGTTATTGCATTTCACTAAATAAATTGTATGAGGTATCTGCTTTTTAATTTACTGCTCTCTTAGATTTAAGCACATGGATGTATATTAATCCAGACGGCTTATTTCTAACAAGGAAAACGTAATACTATCAAGGATATTAGGTTAGAATGCCTGTAAGGCCAAACTTTCTCTGGATAATTGTATCTCCAGATACTGTTTTATTTGTAAAACTGTCACTGTTGAATCTAACAGCCCGAGGCGAGATTTTGTTGCTTTCCCTCCTACATACAAGTACTGAAGGTTTTTGACAGAAAGACTGAAATTCTATGTAAGAAGTTACAAATATGCTACCTGTCAAACTTAATCTTTCAACACAGTTATTAACTTTAATGTTCTAACTACTGGGTGGCACAGTGGCACAGCGGTAGAGTTGCTGCCTTACAGCACTTTCAAATACAGGTTCGATCCCGACCACGTTCGCCCCATGACCGTGTGGGTTTTCTCCGAGATCTTCGGTTTCCTCTCACATTCCAAAGATGGGCAGGTTTGTAGGTAAATTTGCTCAGTATAAATGTAAATTGTCCCTAATATGTGTAGGGTAGTAATGTGCGGGGATCACTGGTCGGCGCAGATTTGGTGGGCTGAGGGCCTGTATCTGTGCTGTATCTCTAAACTAAACTAAACTCAATCACCTTATATTATTCAACTAATATTAAATTGATAGCAAATTTCTTAAATCACAATTGCATATAAATTTATCCAAACTTTGTATTGGTTTTTGTGCCAAAGGGAATGTGCGCCAACATATCCGAGGTACTTACTTGCTATCAGTGTAATAGCTGGCATAAAACTCATAATTACTGATCACAATCTCATGACCTGGTGTCTCAGCCTTTGACCCTTTTGTTTCCCTATAAAGCATTAAAGTTGGTTCTTTGTAACAAACCTTCTTGCACCTTAGCCCTTTCGTACATGGTGAGTTGGAAAGACTTTGGATGTGTTGAGGTTGCCC
Organism: Okamejei kenojei; assembly: GCA_035221665.1. Lineage (NCBI taxonomy): Eukaryota > Metazoa > Chordata > Chondrichthyes > Rajiformes > Rajidae > Okamejei > Okamejei kenojei. The sequence goes on along the minus strand of CM069132.1, from coordinate 83,140,510 downwards.
AGCACTTTAATACAGAATAATACTGCCTTCGGTTATAAAGTGTGGTAAATAAAGATTCGCAAAATATCATGCTTTGTAAAGAATTGTTATGTTCAATTGCCAGTGTCTTAGGTTTAGTTTAGAGATACAGCGTGGAAACAGTTCCTTCGGCCCACCGAGTCCGCACCAACCAGTGATCTCTGCACATATACACACTCCGGGCAATTTACACTTATACCAAGCCAATTAACCTACAAACCTGCATGTCTGGAGTGTGGAAGAAAACAAAAGATCTTGGAAAAAACCCACGTGGTCACGGGGAAAACGTAAATCATCGTACAGACATGTAGTTGGGATCGAATTCGTGTCTCCGACGCTGTAAGTCAGCAACTCTACTGCTGCACCACTGTGCCACCCTGATTAGACAAAATAGCATAATGAAAGACATTGATAGAATCAAAATGTTTTGATGTAGACATGCCTGCAAACCCAGAAAACCATTCAACCTCGCATTTAGTGCAGGCTGGGGCTATGAAATTGAAGGCAGAGGTTTTGTTTGCTGACTACAGCTCAAGAAATTGATAAGGCCATGTCTACAATTTCATCTCAGTGTAAACAAGTGAAAACATACCACTTATAGCACATTTCCTTTATTTTAACCACCATTTCTGAAGAAGGTGTTATTGACCTGAAATGTTAACATTGTTTATCACTCCACAGATTAACATTTAGTTGCCACTACATCCAGTACTTTCTGTTTTTATTACATATTTCCAGCAACTTGGGGATTTTGGTGATCAATAAATAAATCGCACAAATATTGACTCACTCATTGTAATAAAATTCACTGTTCTCATATCTTAATTTTACTGACACATAGCAGGATATTTCTGTATAATCGTTTAATTTGCATTAATTTCCAAATGATATATGTTTATTTATTGCAATTTATATTTCCATAGTTTTAGTTCTGGCAATATTTTTTCCTCTTCAGCAAGTCTTGAGTTTGAGTTTTTCATCTCTGCTGACATTTCAGTCTGCAGCTTTCAAATGAAAATCGAAAACCCTTGAAGTCTCTATTTTTGGCTTATTCAATAAATTGAAGACTCTTGAGTAAATAAAAGACCCTAAATGCCACTACCTGAAGAGAGCAAATTAATAGTAAGATTAAATGAGAACTTACCAGTTTGAAGTTTGATGTTGATTTTATGAGGAGTTAGATGAGCGATTACATGAAGAAGGCCGTCAGTCGTAATGCGCGTCAATCTTCAAAGCAGTGGTGTGGAATCACAGATGACAAGTTGACCTGAAGATAGTAAGATTTGGAGAACTAGAACTACTAGATGACCTGATAATATGAGGGTTGGGAGCGGTGGGCACGTAATCGCTCATCGTATATCCTCATAAAATCAAGATCAAACTTCAAACTGATAAGTTCTCGTTTAATCTTAGTATTTTACTTCAGAGTCACGTGAGTGACTACGTGAAGATTTCAACGGTCTGTGATTTCACACCGGTCTGTGTCCAGGCGTCACACACTGAATGGATTGACCATGGATGAGTGAGAAAAACTTAATGCATTCAGACAGTTAGGTAACAATACTTATGCTTTAATGTGAAAAACAAAATGATAGTGACCCCGCCCAACCTGGGGGGAACTATAAAATAGAATTTAAAATGGTACGTGCAAACACCCCCAGTCTGGCAATGGGTTTATTATAAAACCGATGGAACATCCTTTCATTGGCCCATCCTGCAGCCACTAGGATGTTGTCGAGGGGCACATCCATAACCATTGCTGCCGACGTTGATGCAGCCCTGGTGGAGTGAGATTTGTAAGTGTCAGTATTCACTCCTGCACCCGCCAGTACCACTTTTAACCATCTGGAGAGGGATTGTGCTGATACCCTGTGATGTGGTTTTTTGTGGCTGATGAGGCCAGCTAACTCAGAGTCTCTGAGGCTCCTGGTGACTTTAACGTACTGGTGCAAGTGTGCGACTACACATAATCGTGGATCTGCGGGTATGCCAGGAACTCAAACTTGGGCCCTGGTACCCCTGGCCTGCTCTGTTTAACTAAGTCATAGATGACAAAGTTGTGGTGTTAACAGTGATGGTCATGTTGTCCAGTAGTAGCTTGTGCAATGTCTGGACCCATTGCGCCGTTACCAGCGCCACCTTGAGGATGAGGTTGGTTAGGGGTTGTGCAGTGGCTGGGGCCCACTGACGAAGTAGTGTTAGCACCACGGTAACATCACATGTGTCCGTATACCGTGGCCTGGGGGGGCTAGTATTGTATATTCCCTTCATGAACCTGGCAATAAGGGGATGTGTTCCCACCAGGTGGGGCCCCATTCCCAGCACTAAATATGAGGATAGTACACTCCTGGCACTGTTGATGGCACTGTAGCCTAATTTATGCTCATAATATAAGGTTGACAGAAACTCCAGTAAATCCGTAATGCACACTATGTCATATGCGATGTTGGAGGCATGGCAATACATCTCCCACTTCTTGATGTGAGAGACGTACTGCCTTTGTGTACTGTCCCTTAAGGCCGCTGTAATGACAACCACTGTTCGGTCAGCCAGTCCGAGTCCCAGGTATGGTCTCCTCAGAATCTGCAAAGCAATAAATTGATTCGGTCATGTAGCGGGTGATTGCCCCCCGTTACTGGGTGTACCAGCAGATCCCGGCTGTTGGGGACAGCCATGAAAGGCTGTGTCATAATTCCCAGGACTAGTGGGAACCAAGATTGCGTAGGCCAATCTGGCACTACCAAAATGCCTGTGGCATTGTCTTGCTTTATTTTAACCAAGCATCGGCTGATGAGGCAAAATGGAGGGAAAGCATACAAGTACATTCCCCCCCAATGCAGTGTGAATGCATCGACTGCCACTGCCCCTGGGTCTGGCTCCCATGAGCCATATTTGGGTAACTGGTGATTCAATCTGGAGGCAAACAAGTCAATATCCGGCATGCCATATCGGGCAACAATGTCGGTAAACATGACATGATTCAACATCCATTCTGTGTTATCATTGAATTTCCGTGATCTAGTGTCCGCCACCATATTGTATCTACCTGGTAGCTAAATAACCATGACCCAAATGTTCCTTGCAATACACCAATGCCAAACAAGGTTTGCTAATTAGTCACATGATACAGACTTTATTCCACCCATATGATTGACATACGTCACCGCCATGGTGTTGTCAATTTGTAGTTGAACATACACATGATGCATATTGCTGCAATAAGCCTTTAAACCATAGAGTGCTCCCAAGAACTCTAAGTAGTTAATGCCATATTGCTGTGGTATTAAGGACTCCTGCACATTCCATCTGCCCCCGCAAATGAAGATGGTATCTGTTGCTCCCCAACCCAGGCCACTTGCATCGGTTTGTAATATTATCGATGGTGTATCATTTGAATTTTCTTAGAGCAGTATATTCATAGCCCACCAGTGTAATTCAGCCATGGCGTCTAGTAGTAATTGCATATGTTTCCCAAATTGGCCTATGTGGGATTTGAGAGCCCGTTCCTTTGCACGTTGTAGAGTTTGGTAGTGCAAAGGTCCGAAGCGTACAGCTCGAAAGGCTGCCACAAGCTTGCCAATTACACTTGCTACTTGTCTGATTGTTGGCTGCTGGTGAGCAATTACCTTATTGCAGGCTTCCATCGAGTCTGACTCCTTACCACTTGGCAGTGTCACCGAGATTTGAATTGAGTTAAATGTGCACCCTAGGTAATCAATTACCCTGACTGGTGTCAATTTTGACTTAATTGGATGGATTAGGAATCCCAACCTCTCAAACATGAGTTTGGTAGCTGAAATAGATGATTTAGCTGATTCCTTAGTGTCCCCAATTATTAGAATGTCATCCAAATAAGCCATCACCATGTGATTCTGACCTCGTAGTAGCCCCTGAACTGGTTTTAGTAATTTTGTAAATAGTCTGGGAGCTGAAGTCAGCCCATTAGGCAATGCTTTGAATTGCCACAGCTGCCCCATCCAGTTAAATTTCAAATATCTCCTGTGCTCCTTGTGAATGGGTACTGAGTAGTGTGCATCTTTTAGATCTATGCATGCCATATAACATCCTCTGGAAACCAGCTGGATGGCTGTACCAAAATTATCCATTTTAAAATGTTTATACTGCACATGGGTATTGAGTTCCATCAAGTCTGGGATGACATCCCTCTTTCGCTTGGGGAATATGTTGGATACAAATTGGTGTGATTCCTGGTTCGACCTCTGAATCATGTAAAGCCTGAATTTCAGCTTGTACCTCAAATCTTTCTTGTTGTGAGAACACATATGTGCAGTTTGGTAAATTTTGAGTGGGTGGCGATGAATCAAGAAGGAACTCAAATTTAAACCCTTGTACACTGTGCAGTATGAACGGGTCTGCTGTGATCCAATTCCATTCATTCAAAAAACGTCGCAATCTCCCCCCAACTTGTAAGTTAGTGATGTGTAAGTCGGTCCACAAGCAACTAGGTTCTCCTACTTGGATGTTACTGCTGGTGTGGTCCTGGCTTCTATCCTCGTGCCTTGGGAAAGAGGGCTGATGGCGGATGCCCCACCCCCCCCCCCAGATCCAAGCTGTCGGCCGACTGGGGCCTACCCCTAAAAAAGACCTCGGTGTTTCCAGCTCGAGTCTTCCTCCTGTCCCAGAGCCCCTAGGCTGGTTTTGCCTGGTTTTGAAGGCGACATAGGGGTGGGCCAGTTGTGATGAGCCCCTGGGTGTAGTTGGGGCTCGGCTCATGAGGCGAATGGTCTTAGCCTCATCATCCAGCTCGCGGACCTGCTTCGGCAGGTCTGTCCCAAATAGATAATTGGCCGGCAGGACATTGCTGGCCATGCACAGCACAGCAAATGTTGGGTTGACTGCCAGCCGTATTGCGTTTTGTATGCAGACAGTTAATTTCGAAAAGGGCATTACAGAGGAGCCCCACAGCGTCCTGCTGTGTCTCCATCAGCGGCCCCCCATCTACAGATCTAGCAAAGGCCGTTACGCCTGAGGCCAATAATTTAAAACATTTTTGGAGTTTGACCTCTTGGGCTCTTACCCCCACTCCAATATGGCCCCAGATGGCATGATTGACGGCCGGCACATTGAGGGAGGCACAGTTGGCAGGTGTATTGTTTTTTTTTTTGTTAAATATTTTTATTGTGGAAACATATTAATGCATATTTATTGTGGGGGATGTAGGGCCTTTCCAGAATTTTAGTATTAATTTCTTCCAAATTATTAAACCATAATCAATAAAGGTTCTTTGATTTGTTGTGATTAACTGGTCTGTTTCCAGTATTCCTAGTATTATTCACTTTGAATGAGGGGTCAAAGTTATATTAACAACATTCGAAATTATCCTAAATATTTCTATCCAGAATTTTGTAATTTTTACACAGTTTTTAAATGAATGTGACAAATTAGCTTCTACATGTTGACATTTATCACATATGGGAGATACTTTTGGAAAGATGTTATGTAGTTTGGATTTTGAATAATGTAGTCTATGTAGTATTTTAAACTGTATAAGAGAGTGTTTAGCATTTAACGAACAATGGTGTATATGTTGTAAACTTCCGTCCCATACTTCTGGTCTAATAATTTGACCTAGTTCGTTTTCCCAAGATTGTCTATATATTTCTGTTGATGGGACATCACTTTCCAATAAGGTGTTTTATATATATATATAAAATCATATATATATATGAAATCATTTTTTCTGTGTTCGGATGTTTATTTAAGCATTCATCTAAAATTTCTATCTTTCTATTTTTAAGTTCCTGTGTGTTTGCTTTAACATAGTCTCTGATTTGTAAATATCTAAAATAATCTTTAGAGTGTAGTCCATAAATTTGTTGTAAATCTTGAAATGAAAGGAAAGAGTTTTCCTTATAGAGATCACCCATCTTAATAATTCCCTTGTTTTTCCATTGTAAGATGTGTTGTACCTGCCGGTGGTCTCCTCCATAACCAGGTCCTTGAGCTGATGCGACACCACGTAATTAATAGTGGTGGCCCGCTCTTCATCGAGGGGTGCTCCGGTTGGAATAGGAATGGTGAATTTGGAAGCCAACAGAGGCACTTCGGCCACGTGCCCCCAAGAGTGTTCACCTGATGTGCCTCTCTGCTCTGAGTCAGGATAGTACTGACTCTGTGTACTGTCCTATCCAGAGAGGGGGACACTTCGCAGCCCTGTGAACGGTGCTGCTAGCGCGGTTTCCCGTGGAGATCAGGGCTGATACTGCTCCCTCCTCTGGAGCAGATTGGTCTGGAGCCACCTCTCCAATAGGTGCTCCATCTGGGAAAGGCGCCCGCAGACGCTTCCGAGATGGCGCCCACAGACGTTTCGCAGGGGATCCCTCCGGCCTGGACACGTCTGAGTCTACGGGCCTGGCAGACTTGTGAGTGGCCTTGTGTCCCGGCAGGACTGCCACGGTGCTCTCCTGAGGCACCAAGTCTGCCCTGGAAGGCCGCCCGCTACCCGCAGCTCCGCGGTCCTCCGTTGCTGGCTTCCCCGCAGACAGTCTCCACACCTTTGACATGGTAGGTTCGTTCTGGTAGAGAAAACAGAAAATCCCGAACCCGCCAAAACGAACACAGAGTAGTTTTTGTAAACACTTACCTCGGTATTTAAAACTTGCCGCTGGAAGGATGCAACGCGCCTGCCAGTCAGTCGTTGGCACATGCTTCAGATATAATGATGCGCATGACGACTGACGGCTTTCTTCATGTGGTCACTCACGTGACTCCGAAGTAAAATTGCCTGGTTTCTTGTTTATATTTTTAAAAAATGTTAGGCAAGTCATTGAGCAGATTATCAAGTCATTTACTTCTGTTCTGCCTATTGGACCTGTGGGGCACAGGTTAACAGTCTGCAGTATTTGAATGAATGCATGAATGAATGAATGAATGAATAAGTGTATTGGCCAAGTATTCACATACAAGGAATTTGCCTTGGTGCTCCGCCCACAAGTGACAACATGACATACAGTGACAGTTACGAATGGCACATAAAACACTAATCATTAGTAATAAAACACCATTGATCAAACATGTGAACCAAACAAAATACCAGAGCAAATGGAGGCTACAGATTTTTGGCTATTGAGTAGAGCTACTACTCGTGGGAAAAAGCTGTTTTTATGTCTGGCTGTGGCAGCTTTGACAGTCCGGAGTCGCTTTCCAGAGGGAAGTGATTCAAAGAGTTTGTGCCAGGGTAAGAGGGGTCAGAGATGATCTTACCCGCTCGCTTCCTTGCCCTAGCAGTGTACAGTTCGTCAATGGAGGGAAGGTTGCAGCCAATAACCTTCTCAGCTGATCGGACGATTTGCTGCAGCCTCCGGGTGTCGTGCTTGGTGGCTGAGCCGAACCAGACCATGATGTAGAAGGTGAGGACAGACTCTGCGATGGCTGTATAGAATTAGACCATTGTTGCCTGTGGCAGATTGTGCTTCCTCAGCTGCCGTATGAAGTACATCCTCGCTTGTGCCTTTTCGACTGTGAAGTCGATGGTAGCCCCCCACTTAAGGTCCTTGGAGATGATGGTTCCCAGGAACTTAAATGACGCCACAGATGTGTGGTTGTTGATGTTGAGTGGGCTGAGGGGAGGGGGAGCTCTCCAAAAGTATACAATCAATTCCACTGTCTTAAGAGCATTGAGCTCCAGGTTATTGTGATGGCACCAGGACACTAGCTGTGACACTTCCTGTCTGTCAGCAGATTCCTCCCCATCCTGGATCAGTCCAATCAGGGTTGTGTCGTCCACAGACTTGAGAAGCTTGACAGAGGAGTCTGTGGAGGTGCAGTCATCAGTGTAGAAAGAGTAGAGGAGAGGAGAGAGTATGCAGCCTTGCGGTGCTCCTATGCTGAGGGTTTGTGGGTCCGAGATCTGCTTTCCCAGCCTCACATGTTGCTTTCTGTCTGTCAGGAAGCTGGTGATCCACCGATAGAGGGGTTCAGGCAGAGTCAACTCGGAAAGTTTGGAGTGTAGTAGATCTGGCACAATAGTGTTGAATGCAAGCTAAAATCTACATACAAAATCCTCATAGGTCCCCCTGGCGTTCTTGGTGCTGGAGGATGAAACATAGAAACATAGAAAATAGGTGCAGGAGTAGGCCATTCAGCCTTCGAGCCTGCACTACTATTCAATATGATCATGGCTGATCATCCAACTCAGTATCCTGTACCTGCCTTCTCTCCATACACCCTGATCACTTTAGGCACAAGGGCCACATCTAACTCCCTCTTAAATATAGCCAATGAACTGGCCTCAACTACCTTCTGTAGCAGAGAATTCCACAGATTCACCACTCTCTGTGTGAAAAATTATTTTCTCATCTCGGTCCTAAAAGACTTACCCCTTATCCTTAAACTGTGACCCCTTGTTCTGGAGTTCCCCAACAACGGGAACAATCTTCCTGCATCTAGCCTGTCCAACCCCTTAAGAATTTTGTAAGTCTCTATAAGATCCCCCCTCAATCTTCTAAATTCCAGCGAGTTCAAGCCCGGAATCAGTCTGGTGAACCTTCTCTATACTCCCTCTATGGCAAGAATGTCTTTCTTCAGATTAGGTGACCAAAACTGTACGCAATACTCCAGGTGTGGCCTCACCAAGACCCTGTACAACTGCAGTAGAACTCCCTGCTCTTGTACTCAAATACTTTTGCTATGAATGCCAACATACCATTCGCTTTCTTCACAGCCTGCTGCACCTGCATGCGTACTTTCAATGACAATCAATGAAGTGCAGGTCCAGGTTGACTGCATCATCCACAGATCTAATGGCCCACTATGCAAACTGCAGAGGGTCCAGCAGGGGGTTTGTGATATATTTCAGCTTGGCCAGCACAAGCCTTTCAAGGGTCTTCATGAGTACAAAGGTCAGTGCGACAGGCCTGTAGTCATTAAGACCAGTACTCTTTGCCTTTTTGGGTACTGGATGTCTCTATTTTTATTGTTTACGATGGAGAAGTGAAGTTCAGCACGGAGGTTGTGGGTAATTGGGTGTGAAGTGGTGATTGGAGAAGGGTGGGTGGGAAAGGGTCCAGTCTTTTCAGATTGGAGTCTTGCTTTAATATGTGTGAAGTGGTGAATGGGGAGGAGTGGGAGTAGAAGGGCCCACAATAACCAAGCCGACCTCCCGGTGGCTCAGCACTTCAACTCCCCCTCCCATTCCGAATCCGACCTCTCGGTCCTGGGCCTCCTCCACGGCCAGAGTGAGCAACACCGCAAGTTGGAGGAACAGCACCTCATATTCCACTTGGGGAGTCTGCATCCTCTGGGCTTTAACATTGAACTTTCTCAATTCTGTTAACCCTTGCTGTCTCCTCCCCTTCCCACCTCTCCCTCAGCCCTCGGGCCCTGGCATTCCCTCTCTCTCTATCTCTCTCCCCCACCCTAGTCGCACCAGCTTCTCATTTTCACACCACAAACAGCTTACAATGGCTTTGATTTTATTTTATTTTATTACTTGTCATTCGAACCTCAGAGAGGCTCGAACGAAACTCCGTTTCTACAAGCCATACAAACAAACAAACAGAACAATTCATAGAAAACATGCAAACAATTAAATTCACACAAACATCCATCACAGTGGATCCCTCCTCACTGTGATGGAAGGCAAAGTTCCTCTCTCTCCCCCGCACCATCTCTCTCGCGATGTCAAAGCCCCAGGCGGGCGGTGTCAAGTCCCATGTCCATTGAGGCCGCGCGGGGTGATGTACGGCCCCGCTCCAGGCCCAAAGTCACAAAGTTGGAGCCCCCGGCGGGCGCCGGAACGTCCTGCAGCCATTAAAGCCGCGCCGGGCAATGCTCGGCCCCGCTCCGAGTCGTTCCAACCCCGCGACACGGGCTGGAGAAGTTGTGTTGCGGAGCTCCAGAGAGCGGTCTCCCACCCGGACCCGTGAGCTCCCGACACCCCAACAGTCCACCGTCAGCAATCTGCAGCTGGAGCCGGAGCTGGAGCCCCGGAGTCGGGCCGGAGCTGGAGCCGGAGCTGGAGCCCCGGAGTCGGGCCGCAGCCGGAACTGGAGCCCGGAGTCGGGCCGCAGCGGCCACCCACCACTGCTCCCCACGCTCCGAGGCCGGCCAGCCCCACAACGGTAAGTCCGCAGCTCCGCGACTGGAGCCCCCAGGTCGTCCCGGTCGGAGGCCGCTCCACGGCACCAGGCCCCAACGACAACGGAGACCTGTCAGGGAAAAAGTCAGGTCTCCCGTGCAGGGAAGAGATTAAAAATGTTTCCCCCTCCCCCCCCCCCCCCCCCCCCCCCCCCCACATATACACAGTTAGAAAACAATACAAAAAAAACACAAACAACTACATTTAACTAGACAAAAAACAAAAAAAGACAGACAGGCTGTAGGGGCCGCTGCAACGTCAGTCGCGCTCGCCCACACTTTATTTCTCTTTATCATCGATACTTTTTTGCATATCTTTCATTCATTGTTCTTTATCTCTCCACATCTCCGTCTATATCTCTCCTTTTCCTGATCCCTGACCAGTCTGAAGAAGGGTCTCGACCCGAAACGTCGCCTATCTCCTTCGCTCCTTAGATGCTGCTGCACCCGCTGAGTTTCTCCAGCCTTTTGTGTACCCTCGATTCTCCAGCATCTGCAGTTCCTTCTTTAACACAAGACTACTGAGTATGTAATATCAAAGAATGAATTCAGTTAATCCAAGATGAAGTACTTTAAGATTCTGATTACAATGATAGAAGCAAAAGAATAATTGCTTGACAGTTACTGTCACAGCAGCAAATGAGTCTCCATAAAAGCATAAGGAATAGGAGCAGAATTTGGCCATTTGGCCAATCATGGCTGATCTATTTTCCCCCTCTCAAATCCATTCTCCTGCCTTCTCCCAGTAACCCTTGGCACCCTTACTAATCAAGAACCCATCAATCTCAGCTTTAAAAATACCCGATGGCTCGGCCTCCACAGCTATCTGTGGCAATGGAGTCCACAGATTCATCACCCTCTGGTTAAACAAATTCCTCATCATCTCCATTCTAAGGGTTCATCCTTTTATTCTGAGGATCTGCCCTCTAGTCTCATTGAATGTGCATCCAAAAAATCTATATGACTTTACAAACATTAACTTTGTTTAAAGATTTGTACATTCTAACACTTGACATCCCTCATGCCACTCCCAATAATTAATATAATCCAGAAATAGATAATTTAATTGCTCATTGGTTGGAACTGCAATCTTTTAAATAAAGACACATTTATTGATTTGGTTAAGAAAAATCACTCCGTCTATTCCAAAATGCATCCAAACCATTCCCTTCTGATAAATGGCCCTTATTTAGGCTTATCCAACAAATTTCGTGGAAGTTTTTCCCCCCAATTCTAGTTGTGGGAAGATAAAGGAAATGACAATATTATTCTTCTGATTTGTTCAAACAGAGATTTGCCTTTGACTTTCCTGGTTTCAACGTGCTTATTCAATTGGGACAGTGAAATACAATATAAGAATAGAAGAAACAAGAGCAGGGGTCGGTTACTTCAGACTGTCGGCCATTCCTCTATTCAATAAATTTCTGCTTTGCTTCCACTTTCAATTTTGCTGTCACATAATCCGTTGCTGCCTTTGCTACAGATTTATTGTTGCTAAGACATATATAAGCAATGTATGATAGACACAAAAAGCTGGAGTAACTCACCTATTAAGGCAGCATCTCTGGAAAATAGGAGTAGGTGATGTTTTGTGTCACGTTACTCCAGCATTTTTGTGTCTACCTTCGGTGTAAACCAGCATATGCAATTACTTCCTAAGTAACATATGACAATGTTACGGACACAGAGATCCCACCAGAACTATAGACTAGAATTTCTTGAAAATCTGCATTGTAATTATGATTGTATCGTGGCTATAGGAATGTTCTGCATAACTGATTTACCCACAGAGCCATAAACCCATTGATTGCTTCATTACCTAAAAATCTATCAATCAATTTCAGCTTTAAATGTACTCATATACAAAGAATCTGCAAAACATTCTGAGTGAATGAATTCCAAAGAAAAGTTTGAATGGGCAACATTCCAACCATTAGTGATGCCTCAACCAAACATCTGACACATTCTTCTATCAGTTATATCATTGTTGTTTCTTGGAACGTATATATTTGCAGATTGATTAAAAAAAATACACAAGAAACTGCAGATGCTGGACCCGTGAGCAAAACGGGTTGTAACAATGACTACAATGCAAAACGACTCTAGATAAAACTCAAGTTCCTACCCTATCATAATTTGTTGCAAGATGAGAAAATAAAATATTGGAAGTACTCATTGTCTGTGACAAGAAATAAATGCAGTTATCTTTGCAGGTTATATTCTGATATTTATTTTTCTTATTTAGTATGCTTTAGAGAATTCAATTATGAAGAATGGTCAATAAGGAGCAGAAGAAAAACCTGATTTGAAGAGAATAGATGTTAGAAGATGAGAGCAGTAAGGAAAGAAAAACACTGGGTGAATGAGAGTACATTACTAATATTCCAAAGAGCCAAAGAGGTATCGAATGTGATGGCAACAATGCATTCAAAAGACCTCAGCACAATGTATGTGCCCCTTCCTATATTGTCTGCCTCTTGATCAAATACCTTCCTTAAAGAACTGCTTAAAAGCTTTCATCATCTGGTCTAATATCTCCTGTGAAGCACCTTCTGATGTTTTGCTGGATGATAAATAGAAGTTATTGTTCTTTATGAAGTTAAGGCAGTAGTTAGAAAGCAGAAAGGGAACCAAGGGCTGACTATGGTTTGAAGGAATGTAAAATGGAGAGAGTGTCTGGCATTATCAGTAAATAAAGAAAGTAACAGTGATATGGGTAGATTCTTAGAACAGATTAATTTCATGAGCGCAAGGTGGAGTGGTGGGTGTGTGGCAGCAATGGTGAAGGGAGGGAAGCGGTAACAAAACTCAAGTGACAAAATATAACAAGGCAGGGAAGAATGAGAAGGAATCATGAGAAAGGACTTGTGCAATTAAACTGATGCATAATGGCCTTTCCCATTTAGGCGACTTTCTAGTCGCCACATGTTCGCGGGTGGTTGCCAGGGAGTCGCCTTTATGGTCGCCATGAATTTTTCAACATGTTGAAAAATTAGCGGTGACCAGAATGAAGCCGCCATGGAGTGTAGATAGAATTCTCGAGTCATAGGTGGGTCGCCAGGAGGTCCTAATGGATTACAAGGAGGTCAATGGCTCTCAGAGGTTCTCGTAGGTTGTAGTCGGTGCTGACCAGTGAATTTCATTGGCTCATTGAGGAAAAAAAAGGTAAGCAGTAGTTTTCAGAACGATGGATAACCGACCGGTAATGTTAAATGTCCGCTGAGCTTCACAGCCATGTATTTCTAGCTTCTTAAAGGTTGTCTCCACTCCTTCTCCCCCCTTCCCCCCCCCCTCCCCCATCTCCCCCCCTCTCTCCCGCTCTTCTAAAGGACTTACCGTACACCGTGCTTTAGCCGTCTTATTACAGCGCCAACCTTCCTGTTCATCGTGGTGAGTGTCTGTTTCATCTTGGCTTTGCACCGTGTGAATTCTTTAGACAGTACTCTCCCTGCTTGCCCTGTCCCCCACCTGCATAATGGGGCTGATGAAGGAAGTAAGTAAGTAAGTACATTTTATTTATATAGCACGTTTAAATAAACTCGCTTTGACACCAAAGTGCTTTACATAGAAGAAATAATTAAGTTTCCATACAACCATAGATTTTATTTTTTTTTATAAATGACACAACACATTATATAGTTCAACAGAACGTCCCCCCATAGCAGAATCAAAAAATTCCACTGTGGGGAAAGGCATTGTAAAGTTCAGTCCTCTTCCTCTGTGATCACCCAAGGTCGGGGCCTATTTGTGGCCTCCGCAGCCAGTCCGATGTTTTCAGGCCAGGAAGATGGAACTCGGGCGTCAGGTGAACACTCCTCAGTGGCTTGGAATGTCTGGAGCAGCCGCTTCCTACCAGGAGAGCGCAGCTCCCGAAGTCCTCAGGCCGCGCTGGTTGGAGCTCCGACTGTGGCGATCTCGGATCCCAGGCTCTGCGGCGTTTTAATTCCAGCGCCGCCCGCGGCTGGACAGCTTCTTGGATGTTGGAGTCGGCGGTCACAGCACTCCGTGATGGTGTCCCAGCACTGTGCCACCGCTGCAGCTGGGGTTCTGGCTGGTCCCGACAGGAAACGCCGCTCCAGTCCAATGGTAGGCCGTGAGGAAGGGGCGAAGAAGCAGCTCTACGACCAGGTAGGGACTAGGAAATAAAGTTTCCCCTTACCCCTCCCCCACCCACTACATAAAAGAAGACCTCCAACAAACATTTTGTTTTTAACAGGGCTAAAAATAAACATAAAAAAGGATGAAAGGACGGACTGCAGGCAGAGCAGCCATACACAATGGTGCCCCACTCCTACAGTCAGCCAAGTGATGTGTTTGTGTGTGTTCTACTCTGACAGTCGCCGTTCCTGTTGGCGGTTTTTCAGGCTGTCAAGAGTTCTACTCTTGACAGTCACCGGCAGTCCGCTGAAAATTTGCCGAAGTGGGACAGGCCCATTAGTACATCTACACATCAAAATCTGGCAGTATAAGATACTTTTCCATTGCTGGAGATTGTGTTTTTTTTATCTTGATGAACAAAATGGATGTTCTTTTTAATGTCTGATTTTTAAATGGGAGGTCTATATAAACTGCTTAATTGTTAAAACATGTTGAAAAGAATCATAGGCATTGTTTAGATCCCGTCTCATCCATTGAAAGATTGCCTTGGATATTTCTAGAAGACAAATTATACTCTGAAATGAGTCAGTCACTTCAGTACTCTCTTCATGGCAGCTAAGTAAAGTGTCTGCTCAGCTGATCAAGTGCCATGCTGCAAATGACCGCCTGCCAGTGTGAGAAATGGGTTATTGGCTCTTTAGAATCAGGAGAATATATGTGTGCTGTGATTGCATTCATTAAACACTGAAGGGCCTGTCCCACTAATGAGACTTTTCAGCGACTGTCTTCGACCTTCAAGCTCGAGGGCACTCGCCTGAAAAACCTCGAGCTGGATCGACTGTCAGCGATGAAACCGCGAGCTGGATCGACCATCTGCGCGCGCACACACACACACACACACACACACACACACACACACACACACACACACACACACACACACACACACACACACACACACACACACACACACACACACACATTGCAAAGGCAGGGGCCAGGTAAAGCGGGGGAGAGCTGTCTGAAATTCACACCCGCGATGAACAGGAAGGTAAAAGATGGCTGGCACAGTTATGGTAAGTCGTTTAGAGAGTGTGGAGGGGGGTGGGTGGGGGAAGAGAAGGGTAGAGAAGGGGGGGGGGGGGGGGGGGGGAATGAATGGAGACACTTTTAAGAAGCCAGACAACTTTTAATAAAGTTTAGCGGGCATTTAACATTACCGGTTTACTTACTTTTTTTTATTCAACGAGCTTTAATTTCGACTGCCTTTGATTACCTTCGATTACCTTTGATGACCTACAATAGCATTACAACCTATTACAACCTACCTCAACTAAACCTATGAGTAAAAAAATATCGATATTTTCCATGGCAACCTTTTTTTACTCGCGGGAGACCTAAAGGGCCTGTCCCACTGCAGTGACCTAATTGGCGAGTTTAGAAGAGTTTGAAAAAGTGTCATGTTGAAGACCTCCTTCGACTATGTGGAAGAGCTCCTTAGACCTCCTTCGACTATGTTGAAGATTAGCTTTGACAAGCTTCTGCTAGCTTCAGGAAAATTGGACACCGAATAGTGGAGAATGAAGACGACCTCCTTCGACCTCCTTCGACCTCCCTTCGACTATGTTGAAGACTATCTATGACTACCTTCGACTACCTTCGACTACCCTCGATTACCTACGAATAACATGCCGACCTAAAGGAATTGACGGAAGTACACCACCAGGAGCGGAGCCTGCGGCTTAATTTGACTCAACACTGGAAACCTCACCCGGCCCAGACACGGAAAGGATTGACAGATTGATAGCTCTTTCTCGATTACGTCGACTAAACCTACGAGTAAAAATTATTATTTTTTTTTCCATGGCGACTTTTTTTACCCGCGGGCATTTTTTAGCATGTTGAAGGGGGGAGAAAAAGGGTGGGGGAGAAAAAGTGGGGGGAGGGTGGGATGGAAGGGGTGGGTGGTGGAACGGGGAGTGGAAGGGGGGATGGAAGGGGGGGGAGAAGGAGGAGGGGGGAGATGCCAGACAACTTTTAATAAAGTTTAGTGGGCATTTAACATTACCGGTCAGTTTTCCTTGGTCCTGAAAACGCCAATGAGCCAATTGAAATGCCCAGTCAGTGATGGAGTTTGCCTACGGCTGCCCTTGACTGCCTGGAACTACATAGCGACCCCACTCCACTGCACTACAAGTTCAAAAGAACCATGCCGACCAATTTTTACTCGCAGAAAATTTTTCAACATGCAAAAACATGTTCGTTGAGCAAACTGAGGCTGCGGGAATTTCCCTCGAGCATGAAGGACAGTTCCAGTGACCTCATAGGACCTCCTAGGACCACGTGTCGACCATGCTGCGAGTTTGAGTCAAGGCCAAACTCTTCTAAACTCGCAGATTAGGTTACCGCAGTGGGACAGTCCTTTTACTTGCAGCAACACAACGATATGTAAACATATTACTCTGTTGGTACCATAATAAACAACAAAAAATTCAGTATATATAGTCCAAAGACAAAAACAATGTCTCAAATCTATGTAGTGCATGCTTTATTTGGAGGTTGTGGTGTTTAATAGCCTGATGTTTGTTGGGAATAAACTGCTCCTGAACCTGTATGTTACTGTTTTCAGGCTTCTGTAACTTCTTCCCAATGGCAGGAGTAAAATGGGAGTTTGGCCAGGGTGGTGTGGGTCTTTGATGATGCTAACTGCCTTTTTGAGGCAGTGACTCCTGTAGATCCCTTCAATGGTGGTGAGATCCGTATACGTGATGGACTGGGCAGCGTTCACCACTTTTTGCAATCTTCTTTGTTCCAGGACGGTCGAGTTGCCAAATCAGGCCATTTTGCAACCAGTCAATATGCTCTCTACTGTACACCTGTCGGAGTGCAAAAGTATTAGTTGACATACCAAATCTCCTCAGCCTTCTGAGGAAGTGGATGCATTGTTGGGCTTTCTTGATGATTGCATCAAAGTGCAGGGTCCAGGACAGCTCTTCAGAGCTACGCACGCCCAGGAATTTGGAGTTTTTGACTCTCTCCACCACTGTCCCATCGATGAAGACAGGTTTGTGGATCCTCAGACTTCCTCTTCCTAAGCAAATAATCAGCTTCTAGATTTTTTCTGACTTTGAGAGCATGGTTGCTGTTCTAGCACACTTCGATGGATCTCCCTCCTATATTCTGACATCGCTCTCTGTAATTTGTCTAACGATGGTGGTGTCGTCAGCCAATTTGAAAATGGAGATAGAACTGTGTCCGACTACACAGTCATGGGCATAGAGAGGGGGCTGAGCAGGGGACTGAGCACGCAGTCTCATCCAGGCATTTAGGGAGGAACTGATTTGGTGTTATGGTGCTGAAGGCTGAGAAGTAATCTATAAATGGAATCCTGACACAGGTGTTCTTAATATCAATGTCACCCAGGGCTGAAAGCAAGAGTGTAGCAAAAGTGTTCTTCCATAGATCTATTTTTCCTATATACCAACTGTAAGGAGGTTAGTTTGTCTGGAAGACTGGAGCAATTCTGGGCCATAACCAGTCTTTGAATGCACTTCATTAATGGTCGATGTTAGAGCTACTGGGCATCCGTCATTGAGACAGTCATTTTATTTTTCTGGGGGGCCAGAATTATGAAGGTTTACTTAAAACAGATGGGGCAAAATAATGTGGAGATGAGAGGTTGAAGATGCTGGTGAAGACTGTGCCCAGTTGAATGGCTCACATTTTCAGAACATGTTCAGTGTCTGATGGTTTACCAAGTGAAAGCACCTGTGAAAGCAGATCTGCACCAAGATGAATGGGACATAACTCAGGAAATTTTAATTCACCTTTACTTCACAACATGCTGTGGGAAATCCAACCACAAGACTGATTTCAGCATCACATTTGATGATGGTATCATCACCTGCGTGAACATTGTTGGAAAAATGACATGTGCAAGTAAGTGCATAGGAAGGAACTGCAGTTGATGGTTCACATCAATGATAGACACAAAAATGCAGGAGCAATTGACCCGCCGAGTTGCTCCAACATATTGTGTCTTTCTTTCTGTGCAAGAAACTGTTTTGCATCAGCAAATGTCCATTCCAAATATCCAATGGCCTGCACTTCAGCTGCAAATGGTCGGAAAAGCATCTTGGCATCATGTCAACACAGGAATTGTGGGCCAAAGGGCCAAAGGGCCAATTTCTGCACTGCAAATTGCACTGCACTGCAAATTCTGCACATTGCAAATCTGATTTATCCACAATTTGCACACAAAAAAATATGTCCTCATTCCTCTAATTTGACAGAATCAAATTCAGCCACCTTTGGATACAAACTAAATGTATTAGGCCATACAAATCCTGCTCCATACTATTTATTAATTGCATTGTCATGTAAGAAAATGATTCTCTCATCTTCGTTCAAAATGGTTGTTTTCATATTTCCAACATTATACCCCATCTGCTAATTTTTCTTGCCCGCTCACTTTACCTGCCAGATCGCAAGTGATATACAAATTCAGAAATCTGGCAAGTTTGCCTGAGCTGAGAAACAGCTGTTCATGCAATCCTCTGGCATTGACACTTCCTTTGACTACTGATTGTGGGTTGATTGTACTCAGAATGAGATGCAAGTGCTGTCTGCCTGTTAGTCGGATGGCAGTAATCTACTGTTCCCATTCCTTCAGAATGCAGAATGCTTTCTGTAAATAGTCAATCGAACGACTGCCAAAAATACAAGGTCAGTGTGGCTTCTTATATTCTTCACCATGTATCCAATAAATGTCTTATCTGAATGCAATAACAGCTCTCGGGATATCTTTGCTTAAAATCAAATCCCTATGGCACTATGCCCTAATGCCTCTAACGGCACACATGCACATTACAGCATTTTTCCCACTACTCTGCAACAGTTTTTCTTTGCTCAAACAGCAATTTTAAGCAATGATCACACAGCAGGGAGCAGAAGGCATCTGTTCGGTTTGATATCCAAGAGCTTCACAAATTAGAAGTTATAGACCGAGAAATTGATTCATACCATCGCTATGCATGAGAGGGATGCTAAAGTATACATCGAGAGAGACAAAGCAACTCATGATCAGACAGATATGGCAATCTTGTTACCATTCCCTTGATGATTTTGCCCATCAGTGACCAAAGTTGCTCCAAAGTAGGCACAATCACCTTCCAAATTTCACACGTCCCACATCCTATTTGAACTAAAATGGATTATGAATTCACAAGGCTGGGCAGAGAGTGCTGTTTTATTTCAGCCACAATGCTCAGTGTACCCTGCAGAATCTGCATCTAATGAACAGAACATCCACTATCAAGATTTATAATATTCTGATCAAGGGTGTAAAATTCCATGCCAGGTTATAACTTTGACCAAATGTTGTTACACACATCAATAAATGCAAATGATATTTGAGGTTGGCAAAATGTCAACTAATGATTAAACCCAACCAGATAATGGAACATATCGGTTATTTCACATCAATATTAAATGATGAACTATGTATAAAAAATGGAACAATAACATCCTGCTGAGAGCAATCTGTCCCTTGCTGTCTTTATCTGCATATTTAATTCTGTAGTGTGTCCTCAATAAATTTTGATGCCATTCTACATTGAAAAGTTTTGTTGCTCTTCAAGCATTCACGGCACTCATCAGTTTTTTTTTTCCCATCCTTCATTCATCCCCTGTTTCAGTGTTGCTTAAGTCTGCTATCTTAATAAGTTGTCGGAGCAACAGTTCTCACCTTTTAGGCACTAGAACCATGAGTGGTGAAATAGGGTGGGGCCCATAATCACTGTTAACACAAAAGCAAAAGAGGAAATGCTGGAGTATTGGGGTCACTGAACCAGGAAATACGATGCTACTAACAAATATCTTTAGACCCTAGCAAACTTTTCAGTAATAATAACATGAGATTAGAACAAATATGCCATGGCTGCCATAGTATACTGTTCCTTACTGTTTTGTTTGCGTTTGTTCATTTGTGTCATCCATGGAAATCCCATAAAGATCACTTTCATGAGAGAGAAACACATCAACATCAAACATTCGGTTCCTCCAAACATTGTTCCAGATTTCTCTCATTCGCTGGATTATTTGTATATACTTGTCGGCAGGGCTGTGGTTATGTCCAAGGGTGTGAGACATAGGAGGACCCCGGGGAAGAGCTCTGGGGCACTCTTCGACTCCGGCAACGAGGATTACGCAGAGCGCTCCCGAGAATATTCCTTGCAGTGGGCGAACTGCAACTCCTGTGCCAAACAAAAACGATTTCTCTTGATCCACTGCCCTGTGTTCACTGAGACATGGCTATGTGAGTCGACCCCAGACAATGCACTGCAACTGGCTGGCTTTCAACTACACAGAGTGAAGCGGAAGCAGTGGGGAAATCAAGAGGCGGTGGAATATGCACCGTCAAATTCCTTGCATACATACTTGGCCAATAAATTTATTCTGATTCTGTTTCTGATTCTGAGATCCTCACTGCTGACAGGGACAAGGTGAGTATCAAGCCAATTGCAAAGCTATGGCAGGTTATGCAAACATACCTCGAGCTGACCTGAATCATAAATTCCATTAATCTATGTCCTGGTTTATGATCCGCATGGTTTACAAAAACATTTCCCTACATTTACATAGTGCCTTTAATGAAGTAAAACACAAATTGCAAGCTGCTTCCCAGAATAGTTATCAAATGAAACCACCAGGATCTCAGGTCACCTTGATCAAAAAGCTACTGTAAGTTTTAAAGAATGCCTTAAAGGAAGAAAGACTTGGAGTGAAAGTTTCAGTGTTTAGGATATAAACTGCTAAAGGCAAAGGATGGCAGTAGGGGAGTGGTTAAAATTAGTATCCTCCAGAGGCATAAATTAATGGAGCACTGAGATCTTAGCCTCCAAAGGTCAAGGGAGGCAAGTTCGAATTTATTTGATCAAGGAACAATGATGGTCATTGACCAAAGGAGTCAACAAGATTTCTGTGAATTACAGGTTGGGGTGAAGTAATGTAAATGGGAAGATGCTAAAAGGCATGTGATATGTAATAACTAAGTGTGCTTTTAGTTTATCACTGCAATTTTCAAGAGCTGTCAAGAGCTAGGGTTCTTCCCAATAAAATAAGTATTCTCAAGAGGCTTATTCCTCATTCATATGTATTTATTTGACAGGGAATTTATGCTAATATTAAATTGCATGTTGTAATATCAGGAATACTTGTTGAAATGAAAATGTGTTAAAATGAAAGTTTTACATATTGCTCTGCTCAAAATATGCAGTTATATTGACTTTGATTGTCAAACAATTTTCCTTGCTTTTCTCCCTGTTGTGAAGCTTCTGGCTATTATGTGTCTTCATGGTGTCACACGCAAGAGCAGCTGTTAATGCCAACTCCCAGTAGTTCTGGAGAAGACCATAGCCATCTTAAGCTACTCCAGTTCATGTGATGTGACTCCAATAATGTTATTTGTGTGGCGCCATCTGGTGGTTGAGCCACTTACCGATCAAACCCTCATCAGTAGAGCTGAGACTGTCACGTGACTGAGTTTGGCAGGAGTTGGGGGTGAAGAACGTCATCAGTCAACGGGTGTTTCCTACAGCAACAACAGGGACTTTGTTTGAGCTCTCATTTAACACGTGTATGTTTAAAAGCTGTATTTGCTAATAAAGATCATTTTATTCACAGCATATGGATTACTACAATGGTGAGCTCGAGCAAGGGTGATGTGTGTATGAGATCAGGCCACCTTGTTCGTCTGCCTGCTCATTTTCATTCCTCCGGTTGTGGGGGGGGGGGGGGGGGGAGGGGGGGTCATGTAGTGCCATCTGGTGGTTGAGCTACTTATAGATCAAACTCTCGTCAGTAGAGCTAGGATGGTCATGTGACTGAGTTTGGTGGGAGTTGAGGATGAAGAACGTCATCAGTCAACTGGTATGTCCTACAGCAACAGCAGGGACTTTGCTTGAACTCTCATTTAACGCACATGTGTTTAAAAGCTGTATTTGCTATTAAAGATTGTTTTTTCAGAATACGTGGATTACTACATTTGGTAGTTTTAATCGAGTGACAATAAAATAACAAAATACATTTCCAACACTGAATGTTGAATGGTTTGAAAGAACACCTGCAGATGGCTTTGTTCTCTTAGGATGCTACCTGATCCTTCCATACAGATGGTTCATGGATTTTGGAGATGCTGGTTGTGTTGTGTTGTGTTGACTTGCTGAATTATATTTTGTAAATGGTGTAATGACAGCTAGTATGCACCAGTAATCAAGACAAATAACACTGGAAATTATTTCCCATAGTTCTCAGAAATAAATGTTTCCATGGAAATGAAATGTGGCTAAACACCTGGTTGAGTAAAATTACACATATTTCTGGATGTCCTAGTGCTTGTCAAGAAATATGACTGCTGGAATTTCCAGAAGATGTTTGTTTCTGATAATTCTCTTTTGCCCATTGATGTTAGTACTAACAAAAGGACAATTCTCAACATGTGTATGCGGCATGATTTTAAACCTTGACAATACAAACAATCCTGATTTATCTGTAGAACACTCTCATCCAACATAATTTGTGCTGGTTGAAGTGCGAACTTCAATCCATGATTTACTGAGAAGTTGAATGCAGTACAATGCTTATATCTCTAATGCATTCTCCCTGGAGGCCCAGGTCACTGTTCCAATAAACTGCCTAGACTTAGGATTATTCCAGGTTGCTGTGATATCTGCCACACATGCAGTTTTTTTGCTCATTGATGTATCAGATAAGTCACCTCAACTCAACTTACAGATCAGCAAACAGGCATGGGGATTTTCTGGAATTGCTGCCTATTCCAAAGTGCAGCCACTCCTCAACTGAACTCATATTACAGATGGAACTGACAACCTACCATTAAATTCATGTGATAGAAGCAGAATTAGGCCACTTGGCCCATCAAGTCTACTCTGCCATTCAATCATGGCTAATCTATTTTACCCCTCTCAACCCCATTCACCTGCCTTCTCCCCACAATTCCTACACCCATAATAATAAAGAATCTATCTATTTCCGCTTAAAAATATCCATTGACTTGGCCTCCACTGCCTTCTGTGGCAAATAATTCCACAGATTGACAACCCTCTGACTAAATAAATTCCTACTCATCTCCTTATTAAAGAGACATGCTTGAATTCTGAGGCTATGACCTCTGGCCCTAGACTCTCCCACTAGTGAAAACATCCTCTCCACATCCACTCTATCCACACCTAGCCTGGATAGTGGCTAGTCATGGAGAATCTTCATGAGACCTTCAAACAAAAAAGATGTTCCTATGCGACTGCTATTAATCAATCTGTCCGGGATCTGTTGACCACATGAAAACATACTCTGTTCAGCATTCACAATTACACTTTCATTCATTCATTAAGGAGCAACTCTTAGTTAGTAGACAAGCCCAGCTTATCTCGTGACATATCCCTTTAATGTCTGGCTGGCATGGTGGCTGCTTGTTGGCTTAATGCCGGCAGCAATGAAAGTGAAATCAGCACTGTGCAATGGTTAAGCAGAGAAACCTACAATGCTATTTAGGGAACCACAGACTTATAAATTGTTCCATTCATGAGACTTCTAAAACAACATTAGCACAACAGACAGTGCTGTAAAATAATGTTATTAAAATTAATAAAGCAATTTCTGAGCCTTAATGTGGTGTGTGGGGTGCCAATCGACAGGCTGCTTTCATCTGGATAATGTCAAGTTTAATCAATTCTTGTGCTAAGAGTCTTCCAGGCAACCAGAAATATTCTGGCACTTCCTGTTTCTGTCTCATAGATTATGGAGAAAAACAACTCAGTGAGGACAAGAGGTGAGGTATTCACTGTATGATCCCAAATTCTGACCTTCTTTTAAGCTCTGGTATTTATGGAGCTGGTTCGATTAATTTTTGGTCATTGGTGACTCTCAGGATGTTGATGGGGCAATGGTAATGGACCTGAATATCAAAGAAGGGTTATGAGCGCCTCTTGTTGGCGAAGATCATCAACTGTCCCGAGGACATTTAGGTATCATTTCTGCCTTAAATATTATCCTGTTCTTGCTGTATGAAGGCACAAGCTACCACATAAAAGCATAAGAAGGTTTTTTTTAAAAGGGATAAGAAGTAGGGAAAATGGTTCCTCAAATCTTCCCTGTCATTCAGTAAGATTATAGTTGAATCTTGACCAGTGCACTTTCCCATCCAATCAGCTTACCACATATTTCCCCTTTCCTAACCTGACATATATGTCTAAGACTTGATAATATATCACCCTCAGGGGGTAAAGAATTTCAACGGTTCACTGTTGAGTGATGAACCTCATCTCCATCCTAAACATTGTCCTGTGACTATGGTCCTTAGTCCTAGATTTTCCAATATGGGGAATAACTACCACTCAGCATCTATCCCTATAATGGAAACTTATGCTTCAAATGAAATCACCTCACTCTTCTGAAAACTGTGAATAGAAAAATAACTCCACAAGTGCTGAGGTAACGCAGCAGATCAGTCAACGTTCCTGGAGAACATGGACAGGCAATGCTTTGGTCAGGAACATTCTATAGTCTGTTAGTAGAGACTGGTCCAGTTCACCGTTTAACTACAGGTCTTGCATCATCACTACATTCCATCCCTTGGTACCCATTTGGACTGAGTTTGAGACATGAGTTAGTAAAACAGAATCTTTTTAAATGTAATTATTACATAGCAATCATTACAAATATTAAGTTTGGAATTGTCTTTCAATTAAATAGAACTATATTAAATTACCCACTGTCATAATGAATGGTATTCAAACTAATCTTTAGTTTAGAGATACATCATGAAAACAAGTCCTCCATTCCACTGAGTTTGAGCTGACCAACACTAACTAATTCCAGTTTTGACTACACACGAGGGACAATTTATCGTAGCCAATTAACCTGCAAACATGCACGTCTTTGGAATATGGGAGTAAACCAGATCACCCAGAGGAAACCCATGCTCTCACAGGGAGAACAAACAAACGCCATATGGACTGCACCCATAGCCAGGATCAAACCCAGGTTTCTGGCATTGTAAGGCAGCAACTCTACCACTGCACCACTGTGCCGCCCTGTCTGTAGATCATTAATTTGCACTTTTAAATTACTAATGTAGGAGGATAACATTGTGCTACCCTATCTTTATTTGTCCATTAAAACATCCATGCACACAAAGGGAGTACACCCACTCATTGTGGGCATGTCTGGTCAGCTCTGTGAAGATGAAACTGAACCAAAATGGAATGAGCAATTTCAATGTTATGAATTGACCGAATTGTGAATGAAGATCAGCTTCAGAAATTAGGAGGGCCGTCCTGCAGACAATTGCAGCCGTACATCAGGTAGAAAGTGACAAGTAATTCCATGTCAGATGGAAGGCAGTGCATGGATGGCTGATCATTCAGCAAGTGAAGCAAGTGACACCAAGAGAGTTACAGCCAGAAGGTAATTGCTCTCATATAATTTTATTTTCAATATCCAAATGGATAATTCATTTCCTTGCTAATTCTAAATGATCTTTTTTGAAGAATATGTTAACATACCTGCATTCTAAAATAATTGATGGAGAGTCCCAGAACCTGGTGGATTTTGTTTTACAATGTGTGGAGCAATTGATTATAAAGTAGGCTACGTGTAAATGGAAAACTCTCAGTCAAATTTTATTACAGTGGTTGTATTCCCATGATGGTTCATTGTCTAACAAGTAACAGTAATACTTGCCCTCCTACACACTTCTAAGACTACACCAATATAATCTCTGCAAAGCCTCCCAAATGCAGGATAAACAACCTCTCTTTGAAATTCAAATTACACCGAATTAATTCAGATGGGCAGGCCACATCCTTCACATCCCTACAATCAGACTCCTGAAGAATATTCCAAGCTCCATCATGTCATGAGATTACCAGCACAGAGGAATCCACTGAAATAAATGTAATATCCCATCTGACTCATGAGAATATCTGGCCCATGATTGCACAAGCATCATGAACGAGCATCAGAATTGTATTGACAATCCCATTCATAAATTCATAAGTTATCGAGCTGAATTAGGCCATTTGGTCCATTAAGTCTACACCCCCATTCAATCATGGCTGATCTATCTTTTCCTCTTAGCCCCAATCTCCTGCCTTCTCCCCATAACCCCTGACACAAATTTCTTCATCAGTGGTACGCAGAAGGCCAGCACAAATGGTGTAAAGGTGGTGCTATCTCAAAAATGATGTGCCTGTCAGTGCCTCATCTGGGGTAGACAGAAATGCTGGAGAAACTCATCGGGAGAGGCAGCATCTATGGAGCGAAGGAATAGGTGATGTTTTGGGTCGAGACCCTTCTTCAGACTGATGTGGGGGTTGGGGGGGAAGAAGAAAGGAAGAGGTGGACACTGTGGGAGAGCTGGGAATTCTAATTCTGTGGGAAAGTAGGGAATTCTAATTCTGTGGGAGAGCTGGGAATTCTAAGATGAGTGCCTCATCTGGGAATGCCTCTAGGTTCCACATTAACCTCGTCAGTCACCTCAATATCCACAATAATAAAGTAGAATTCGGAGCCCCAGGGTACTGCCTAAGATGTTGCAGAAAATTCCACTTGGAAAGTAAGAAACAATTTTCTCTAATGTATTGAAAAGAAGAAATGTATGGGAAGGAAGACATTCCATGTCACAAATCTGGCATAGGGTTCCACAACATAGAGAATACCTTTTATGAAACTTGTGCCTGAGTTGAAAGTCTGCAGGTTCACAAACAAAATTGATTCTGATGCTCAGTTTTAGTACTGAACAAACAAGGCACTGTCAGTGGTGGTGTTTTTTCAGATGCAGTTAGATACCAAGACCCCTTCTGTTTCCTTCTGTCAAAATGTTAAAGATAAAGACCATTCCCAATATCCGTACCAATGTTTTTATCTCAATTAATATTTCTATGACAGGTTATTGCATCATTATCACATCACTGTAAGTAGATTTTTGATGTACATGAATTGGCCCTCACATTTTCTAAATCACAACTTTCAATGCATTTAAAAATTACAGTAATGTTTCCAAAGGTGTTGAAATATCTAAAAAGAGACATAATATTGTATGTGCTATTTAAATGCAAGTTTTTCTTTCAATAAATGGATGAAAGGATTCATGTTGTGAGACAAATAGAGCACGGTATATGCATAGCAGTGATGAAAGAACTGATTTTGGAAGTGCGCAAATATTCCATCTTAGTTCGTAGAATAACATATTGATCGGATAAGATTTGTGAAGACAGAACATAAGCAAAGGTTAATAATCAATATGTTATTTGGTCAAATGTAACTTTACTTCCTCTATATTAAGTGGCAAGGAATGGTGCTTATATCCAAAGCAGCCTTCTACTAAGCCTATTAATATGCATGTATTTGTAAATAAGGACCTCAAGATAAAGAAAATAGTACCTCTCGTGAAAATGAGAATGAAAACGAGAATTAGTGTTTTAAGATTTTTGCCAGTGAGTTGAAAGGGAAGGACAACGTTTAGTTCCACTGATTATCAAGAAAGGGAAGCTTCTCCCCGCTTTGATCTGACACATGGCTGATCCTCAAACTAACAAAATGTGGCTTGGGAATTGGTATCAGGATACTTTCTATGTAAAGAAGCAAAGGTCTGAGATAGAAATATGTAGGAAGGAACTGCAGATGCTGGATTATACCGAAGATAGACATAAAAAGCTGAAGTAACTCAGCGAGACTGGCAGCATCTCTGGAGAAAAGGAATGGTTGTCATTTCAGGTTGAGACCGAATTGGTGAAGAAGATTCTCGACCAAAAATGTCACCCATTCCTTCTCTCCAGAGTTGCTGCCTGTCCCGCTGAGTTACTACAGCTTTTTATGTCTGAAATAGAAACATTGTTTGTAATTTTGGTGGAGTATTTGACACCAAATGTTCAGCATGCAGGCTCATATCTGTATTATCACAAGCAACGTTTCCACCTCTGCAACGTTATCTAACTATGCTTCTAAAAAATCTCATCCTTTCCTTACTTGCCTTGGACTTGATTAGTCCCACACATTCCTGACCATCTTCCCATCTTCCATCACTCAAGCTGATCCAAAATTCTGCTGCTCATATTAAATCCTAGGCCCCACTATATCGCAAAGCTTTTGATCTGTAGTCCCTTCCAATTTAGCAACATACTGATTAAAAATGTTCACATTTCAATGCAAATCCGTCCATGATCCGCCCACCTTCCATGTCCCTCTACAATGCTCTTCAGACTAAAAACCTTCGAGGATATCAGTGCCCCTCCTGTCTGACCCCCTAAATATCCTTGATTTGAATCATTTCTGTGTTCCCGACCATACCTTTCGTAGCTGCCTTAAGGGCTTAATCTCTCAAATTCTCTCCCTCTCTACCTACTTTAGGATGCTCTTTACAAACTGCTTTTTAAAAAGGTTGACGCTATTTAAAATAATAAACATTTTTACTAATCTGTTGAATATTTTATGTTTTCTTCATGATATCCAAAAAGCTTTACTGTCAAACACTTTTGAAACATTTCCACATAATAAATATTATAGAAAACATGGCAGTCAATAGGTAGACAGAAAGGTCCCACAAATAGCGATGGAATGATTGTACCGGATCTTGCCCTCTGTCTCATCATGCTGCTTTTGCCCCAACCTGTTCTAGTACTAGGGAGGCACTGTGGTGTAGCTGTAGAGTTGCTGCCTTACAGCGCCAGAGACCCGGGTTCGATCCTGACCAGCGGCGCAAGTCTCTACAGAGTTTGTACGTTCCCTCCGTGACCTGCGTGGGTTTTCTCCGGAATCTATGGTTTCCTCCCACACTCCAAAGGTATACAGGTTTGTAGGTTAATTGGCTGGGTATAATCGTAAATTGTCTCTTGTGTGTGTAGGATAGTGTAAGTGTGCGAGGATCGCTGGCCGGTGCAAACTCTGTATGCCGAAAGGCCTGTTTCCTAGCTGTATCACTAAACTAAACTAAACTAAACTAAAACTATTTTTACCAAGTACTAACTTGTTCTGATCTGGAAGATTTAAGGGCCAGTCCCACAGGCGATTTTTCAGCAGACTGCCGGCGAGTGTCATGCTCGTGGCATTCGCTGAAAAACCGGGAAGTGGAACACACACAAACACATTGCAAAGGTGGGGGGCAGGGAATGCGGGGGAGCGCTGTCTGAAATTGTAAGATTAAACGAGAACTTACCAGTTTGAAGTTTGATCTTTATTTTATGAGGAGTTACGATGAGCGATTACGTGAAGAACCCCGCCAGTCGGCATGTGCGTCAATCTTCAAAGCAGCGGTGTGAAATCACAGAAAATCAACAATTGTAGTATTATAGTAAGATTATAGCCATAGAACTACCAGATGAGCTTTGTGATATGAGGGTTGGGAGCGGTGGGCACGTAATCGCTCATCGTAACTCCTCATAAAATAAAGATCAAACTTCAAACTGGTAAGTTCTCGTTTAATCTTACTATTTTACTTCGGAGTCACGTGAGTGATTCCATGAAGATTTTAAAGGTCTGTGATATCACGCCGATCCAAATCCAGGCGTTTCACACTGCAAGCAGTTGACTCAGGAGGAGTGAATTAGTAACAACATTGAATCATGATATTGATTAACATGTTAATGTTTTAATTCACAAATAACACCAAATAATATAATAGTGACTCCTCTCTCCCAGGGAGAAGCTATGAAGCAAAATTTAACACAGAATGGGCAAACACCCCAGATTCAGCAAGCGGCATATTGTAGAACCTCTGAAAAGTCAATTCAATTGACCATCCTGCGGATGGGAGGATATGGTCTAGAGGGATGTCCATTGCCCTCGCCGCTGACGTTGATGCCTCCCTGGTGGAGTGAGATTTAAAATTTTCAGTATTAACTCCTGCACACCCCAGGACTTGCTTCAGCCATCGTGAAATGGTCTGAGATGACACTTGCATATGTGGCTTTCTATGGCTTATAAATAGTGCTACCTCAGAGCCTATGAGGCTCTTCGTGACATCAATATAATGCTTCAAGTGCTCCACTACACACAGCCATGAATCTGTGGGATAAGCTGACAATACAAGCTTGTATCCGGACACCCCTGGTCTGCTCTGTTTGAGTAAGTCATAGATATGAAATGTAACGTCATTTTGTGACATCCTGCCCTGACGCAATTTGTGGAGAGTGTGAACCCTGTGCGCTGATGTAAGCGCCATGAGCATAACCAACTTGAGGGTGATCTTTGGTAAGGACAAAGATGTGGCTGTTCCCCATTGACGGAGCACCGTGAGTACCACGCTCACATCTCAGATTTCAGAGTACCTAGGCCTAGGAGGATTCAAATTAAACACTCCCTTCATGAATCATGGGATTAACTGGTGAGATCCTAGCAGCTGGAGCCCTGACCCTCGTCATAGGTATGATGACAGGGCACTCCTGGCACTGTTGATAGCACTATAACTCAACCCTGCATTGAAATGTAAGTGGGATAGAAATTCTAGCACATCTGGGATGGAGGCTGTATGGTAAGTAATGTTCCTATGGAAGCAAAAGCTCTCTCATTTCCTGATATGGGAGATGTATTGCCTTTTTGTACTATCCCTCCAGGATGATGTGATGATATCCACAGTCTGATCGGATAGTCCCAGACCCAGGTACGGCCTTCTTAAAATCTGCAAATCAACAAATTGACTCGATCATTCAATGGGTGTGGATCCCCAGTGACAGGGTGCACCAATACATTTTTGCGTTTTGGAACCCCTATAATAGGGTGTGTTATTATGTCCGAAATGAGCGGGAACCATGGCTGTGTAGGCCAGTTGGGTACCACCAAAACCCCTGTAGCGGAGTCCTGCTTGATCTTAGTCAGGCACCGACTGATGAGGCAGAAGGGGGAAAAGCATATAAAAACATTCCACCCCAGTACAATGAGAATGCATTCACTGCCACTGCCCCTGGGTCTGGTTCCCATGAAACATACTTCGGTACCTGGTGATTAAGTCTGGATGCAACAAATTAATATCTGGCATCTGACAATTTCTTTAAATACATCCTGATTCAACATCCACTTGGTGTTGTTGTTGAAGTTACATGACCTGTTGTCTGCCACCATATTGAGTCTGCCTGGTAAGTAGACAGCTGAAATCCAAATATTCTTTTTAATGCACCAGTGCCAAGTAATGTAGGTCATTCCATCACAAGATTTAGACTTGATTCCACCCATGTGATTGACATACGGCACTGCCTTGGTGTTGTCAATCTGCAGCTGAACATGTAAGTGATGCTTAGTGGTACAATAAGCTTTAAACCCATTAAATGCTCCTAAAAGTTCTAAATAATTTATTCCATGCAATTGGCGAATCTGTGCCTCATGCATATCCCATCTGCCTCCACAGCTAGACCTGGTATCAGTAGCACCCCAACCTAGAGCACTAACATCAGTCTGTAAAATAAGTGAAGGTGCTTCGGTCAAATTGTGCCATAACAATTTAAAATGTTTCTAATCCACCACTGTACCTCTGCAATAGCTTCAGATGGTAAGTGCATGGGCCGATTGTAATGACTTGCATGTATTCTCAGTGCCTGTACCTTTGCCCACTGTAAATATTGGTAGTGCAAAGGTCCATATTGGACTGCTGGAAAGGCAGCTACCAATTTACCAATTAAGCTGGCGACCTGTTTAATTGAGGATGATTGCTCCCTCAAGAGCTTGATACAGACTTCAATTAAATCTACTATCTTGCCCTGGGGCAGGGTCACAGACATGTGATTGGAATTAACTGTGAATCCCAGAGAGCCAATTAGGTTAACCAGCACCAATTTTGATTTAACTGGGTGGACAATGAATCCTAGCCTCTGCACCATGAGTTGAACAGCTGAAACTGATAACTCAGCTGCGTCAAAGGTGTTTTCAATAGAATGTCATCCAAATAGGCCATGATAATATGGCCTTGTGGCTGTAATAACCCAAGTACTTTGTAAATAGGCGAGGGGCTGAGGTTAATACATTAGGTAGAACTCAAAATTGCCATAATTGTCCCATGCAGCTAAATTTCAAATATCTGCAATAGTCTTTATGGACAGGCACTGCATAATGCGCATCCTGGAGATCTATACATGCCATGGAAAGCAATTGCTTGGCAGTAGCAAACGTTTCCATTTTAAAATGTGGATACTGCACAAACGGATTAAGTCCTGTTAGGTCTAAAATAATCCGACACCCACCATCCTTCTTAGGTTTAGGAAACATATTTGACACAAATTAATGAGTTTGATAAATTGTCTTCTCAATTACTCCCTTGAGGCATAATTTTGCTATTTCAGCTTGGATCATCAAATTCTCTGTGTGAGAAGATGAGTGCCCGTTTTGGTTTGCGTTTGGTGGGTGGACACAGGTTGGAAATAAATTCAATTTTAAACCCTTGAATACTCTGCAGTATAAACACATTTGATGTTATTTTACATCGGAGTCACGTGAGTGACTAAGTGAAGACCCCGCCAGCACGCATGCGCACCATAAGGAGTCAATTCTGGACTGACTCGGAATAGGGGGATTTGGCTGAAGACTCTTCCAGCATGCTAAGGGGGCAGGAACAACAAGAGCTACTCAGCATGGTCTCCAAATTCGCAATGCCTTCGCAAAAGGGACTGCCATTACAGCCGCAGCTGGCGGCCAGCATAAACTACCTCACCACCAACCAAATGCAGGAACAGGCCATGAGTGACATGGCTGCTAAATATTTAGCACCAGAGAACTGTGTTTTCCCTTGACTTGCCTGTGAAGACCTCGTATCATCGGCGGCAGCACCCCTACGCATCCACCAGCAAACCACATTACTACAATGAAAGAGCAACAGCTGGTGAAAGCTCCAAGGCCGTACATTCAGGACAAAGGTCTTTTTTGGACCATGGCCCAGAACGGCCTTCATGGAAGATGTGCCAACCCCACACCCCAGCGCCTCCAACCCCCAAGAAACAAGGACAGAAGAAACCAACACAGCACCACCGGTAACCATGGAGGTAGGTGGGTCTGGTTTCTTCTGGAACATAGCATGTGTAAGTTCATCACAGACTGGGGGAAGGTTACACTTGTTTAGAAATGCATGGAGTTCCATAACTTCTGATCCTTTTATACTGCAAAGTATCCAGGGATACAAAATTGAATTTGTTCACAAACTCCTCCTTCCGGTTCAGCATGCACCTAGCCGAATGTTCATGCTTTCACAAAAAGAAAGATTGGAAGGTCATGCAGAACTGTTAAGATTACATACAAAAGGAGTAATTGAGAAAACCAAACACAAATCTCTTGAGTTTGTGTCAAATATCTTCACAAAAACAAAAAGAGATGGTTGATGTGCATCATCGTTGATTTGACACAGCTGAATACTTTTGTGCAGTATACCCACTTCAAAATGGAAACCATTGTTACTGCCAACCGACTAGTTTCCAAGAGATACTTCATGGCTTGCATTGATTTAAAAGATGCATACTATTCAGTACTAATAGAGAAAGATCACCGCAGATATCTGAAATTTAACTGTTTGGGGCAGCTCTGGTAGTATAAGGCGCTGCCTAATGGATTAACATCAGCCCCAGACTTCACTAAAATATTGAAACCAGCCTCGGCGTTTCTCCGGAAACAAAAACATATTGTCATGGCATATCTGAATGACATCATAATTGTCGGGAAATCTCTGGAGTTGGCCAAATTGGCTGCCTCAGCCACCGAGCTCCTATTTCAAAAATTGGGGTTTATTATCCATCCAGATAAATCAATGTTAATGCCTTCTATGACTATTGACTACTTGGGGTTCACAATTGACTCTGTTCACATGTCTGTCACTTTGCCAAAGGACAAGCAACAGACTTAATAGAGGCATGCAGCAGCCTTCTTTGCGTCAGTCAACCATCTATTTGACAAGTAGCCAGGTTAATTGGGAAGCTCGTGGCTGCCTTCCCAGCCACACAATTTGGACCATTACATTACCAAAATTTATAGAGGGCCAAGATTGAAGCACTCAAATACCATTCTGGCCATTTTGACAGGCCAATGCAGTTACCAGCCAAAGCAAAATTGGAGTTGCAATGGTGGATTAACAATACTCAACATTGCTCTAATCCCATCATAGTCACAAATCCATCAGTTGTGTTACAAACTGACGCCGGCGCTCACGGGTGGGGAGCAACCAATACCACCTCCAGTTGCGATGGTAGATGGAATGCACATGAATTTACCTTACGTCAGGCACTGGGTATCAATCATCTAGAGATGTTGGGAGCGTTCCACGGACTTCGGCTTACTGTTCAGACATGTGCATGTTCGCCTACAAATTGATATTAACACCTTGGTGACATATATTAATCATATGGGTGGAATTTAGTCGATATCTTGTGATGAATTGGTCAATACAATCTGACACTGATGCATCAAAAGAAACATTTGGATATCAGCTACTTACCTTCCAGGTAAGCTAAATACAGTGGCAGACACCGGTCACGTAAATTCAATGACAACACCGAATGGATGTTGGACCACCAAGTATTTACCGACATTGTAGCTCGGTATGGAATGCTAGATATCGACCTTTTCGCATCCAGACTTAATCACCAGATACCAACATATGTTACATGGGAACCAGACCCTAGGGCAGTAGCGATGGATGCTTTATCGCTACACTGGGGGGGAATTGTTTTTCTATGCATTTCCCCCCTTCTGCCTCATCAATCGGGTCTTGCGAAAAATACAACAAGACTCCGCGTCGGGTATTTTGGTAGTACCCGACTGGCCTACTCAGCCATGGTTTCTTGTGGTACTCGACATGGTCATGGAACCATGTATTCCAATCTCTAAACACTAAATCTGTAAAGTTTACTGGTTCATCCTGTGAAAGGCGAAAGTCACCCATGCCATGACAGAATAAACCTGTTGATTTGCAGGATTTAAAAAGACCACTCCTGGAATTTGGACTGTCGGACCGAACCATGAACATCATCACGGCAGCATGCTGAGAAACAGTATCTCTATTTATCAGAAAATGGGAGGTTTTCTGTACCAGGACAAACACCACTTACTATACAGCTACTATTACGAATGTGCTGGAATTCTTGGCAAGCCTACACTTTGATGAAGGCTTGCGCTACAGTGCCATCAACTGTGCCAGGAGTGCCCTATCTTCATACCTGGGACAGGGTTTAGGGCACCACGGGGTCGGATCTCACCCTCTAGTAACTTATGAAGGGTATTTTTAACTCTAATCCCCCCAGGCCTAGGTATTCCCAGACCTGGAATATTGGTATTGTGTTAACCCTACTCAGGGATTGGGCACCACCTACGTCCCTCACTAACAAAACTGACATATAAAATGGTGATGCTAATGGCACTCGTAATGGCACAGCGGGTCCAGTCTCTGCACAAACTAAGACTGGACGCCATGGTAACATCCAATAATAAGATAACTTTCTATATATTTGAGTCAATTAAACAGAACAGGCCTGGATCGTCTGGCCTCAAATTGGAGTTCCTGGCTTACCCCATAGACCTTAGTCTATGTATAGTGACCCACCTTTTATATTACCTGGAGGTCACCAAAAGTCTCAGGGGCACGGAAATGGCTTTATTAATAAGTCATAAACGTTCTCATAAAAGAGTGACCATGCAGACCATCTCAGGATGGCTTAGGCAGATACTAGGTGCAGCAGGGGTGGACACTGATGTTTTTAAATCTCATTCCACCAGGGCTGCAGCTACATCAGCAACAAGAATGTTGGAAGTTCCCATGGACCACATCCTTGAAATGGCGGGATGGTCTAACGAAATAACCTTCCAATGGTTTTATAATAAACCCGTTGCCAGGCCTGAGACATTTACAGACACGATTTTGAGTTCTGTATTATGATTTTCCCCCGAATTAGAGGTATTTATTATTTGTAAATAAATACATCATTGTTTTTCAGCAACCGATTCATGTCTGAATACGTTAACATACTTCCTACATTGGTTATTATGGCAGTGTGTGAGCATGGACTCGTTCCACGGCATGAAATCACAGAGCATTGAAATCTTCATGTAGTCACACACGTGACTCCGAAGTAAAATAGTAAGGTTAAATGAGAACTTACCAGTTTGAAGTTTGATCTTTATTTCATGAGGAGTTACGTTGAGGGATTATGTGCCCTCCGCTCCCAACCCTCTATTACAAAGGTCAACTGGTATTTTAGTTCTCTTATCTTACTATCTTTAGTCAAATTTATTATATTTGATTTCACATCCCTGCTTTGAAGAATGTTGCGCATGCATGCTGGCGGGGTCTTCATGTAATCCCTCAACGTAACTCCTCATAAAATAAAGATCAAACTTCAAACTGGTAAGTTCTCATATAATCTTACTATTTTATACCATTCATCCAGAAACCTGTGCAACCTCCCCGCAACTGGTAGGTAATTCTCTCTCAATATGTTTCGACGAGAGCCAGACCCACCTACCTCCATGGTTATCGGTAGAGCTCTTTGCCTGGTTCTGGGTGGTAAAGGCTTGTTTCCCCGTGCTGCTACTGGAGTGCGCCAGCTGCGCACATTAAACGGTCGGCTTGGTCCTTGCCGTGACCCAGTTTCAGCGAACTGCTTATAGAGATACTGCCGTCGAAGGGTTCTGCTGGTCACTGGCGCCTTGATGAGCCCGACGGTTTTGGCCTTGTCGTCCAGCTCCTTCACTCTTTTAGCCAGGTCTTCCCCAAATAATAGGTTCGGCAGCTGGATGTTGCCAGGCTTACAGAGGGCAGCAAACCTGGGGTTAATGGTGGGGCAGATGGCACTCTTTCGGAGGAAGTTAATCTCAAAGTGCACATCGCACATGAGAGCCAGGGCATCCATCCACAGACCTACCAAAAGCCGTTATTCCTGATGCCAGCAGCTTCAGCACCTGTTGCAGTTTAATCTCCTGCGCTCAGATGCCTACCCCCATATGGCCCCAATGGCATGGTTGACTGCTGGCACTTTCAGCAGGATACAGTTCTCTGGGTTATCATATTTTTTGGCCGTTGTGTCCATGGCCAGCTCCTGAAGTTGGTGCGAGGTCAGATAATTTATGCTGGCAGCCAGCTCTTCTCCAAGCGGCTCATTAGAGTCGGTAGGGACGGCAAATCTGGCCGTCAGGAATGGGTCCTCTGGTGCTTGCCCCTCGTCCCGTAGGGCAGCCTCCAATGCTAAGCCCTCTGAATCGGCGTCAGATTCACTCTGACCCGGTATACTCTCCTCGTCCAGGAGGGAGATACTAGGCAGCCCTGTAGGTGCTGCTGGCACGGGCTCTTGGAGAGGCCGGCGCTCTTGATGGAGCATCCTCTCCAAAAGGAGCTCCATCCTGGATTCCCATACCCTCTTGATCAGACTCTTCCGAGTCTATCGGCCGGACAGACTTTCGGATGGCCTTACGCCCCTCTGGCATAGGCACAGTGTCCTCAGACACCAAGTCTGTAGTCGCTGGTTTTACAACTGGCGACTCCGTGGATGAGCAAGGCGGCCGCCCGCTATCTGCACTCCCGTGGGCTTGTGATATTTTTGGCATGGCTCGCCTTGCTGCTCCTGATTTCTTCATGTTTGGACTTGCCCTCCTGCAACAAGAATTACCAAACGCAGAGACCTCCAACAAGTGCTTTAATGAGCACAGTCACTCACGTGACTCCGAAGTAAAATTCACATGGTGCAAAGCCAAGGTGATACAGACACACTTCGCGATGAACAGGAACATTAAAGACGGCTAGTGCAGTGTATGGTAAATCTTTTAAAAGAGCGGGGACGGGGGGGAGGGGAGAAGGGGGGAGAACGTTGGGGGAGAAAGGGGGAGAAGGAGTGGAGACACTTTTAAGAAGCCAGACAACTTTTAATAAGCCAGAGATACACAGCTGTGAAGTTTGGTGGGCATTGAACATTACCGGTCGGTTTTCCTTGGTTCTGAAAACTCGTGCTTTTTTTCCCCCAATAAGCCAATGAAAATGCCCGGTCAACAAGATTAACTAAAACTACCAACGGCTACCTCGACTGCCTACAACTCCATGGCGACCCCACTATCACTGCATGTACAACTACAAAAGTATCGATTTTCTCCATGGCGACTAATTTTTGGTCGCAGAAAAATTTTCAGCATGTTGAAAAATTAGCTGCGACCATACTGAGGCCGCGACTAGTTCCCAGAATGTGGGAACTCCTCGTGACCATGAAGGAGACTCACCAAAGACCACCAGCGAACATGTGGCGACCATGTGGCGCTCATGAGGCGAGCACAGAGCCTCCTGCACTCACCTAAAATGTCAACTAAGTGGCACAGGCCATTAGCTAAGCAACTGGGTCTCGTGTGGTGTACTGCAAGTTCTACCTCTGCCGAGAAATGTTTGAACTATTCTTTTTCATGTCTCCGATAAAAACATTTTATAAAGGTCAAACTCAAAATAGATTTAAATAAGCAGAATAAAGGTTTGAAAAATAAATGGTTACCTTAAAGTGCTGCTATCTGACCCTGTAGCTTGTATTTCACTTCTAAGTTTTGACATGCAGACACAAAGATCTCCGATGAACTGGATTGTGAAGATGATTTAGCTTTAGACCTTAGATTTTAGAGACGGTGTGGCAGCACCTGATAGCAACCCAAGTCACGACGAACCATCGGCTCTAGAGGGCAGCATCTTGGTGGGGAAGGCGCGAGTCACTGGGTTGTTATCTGAGTTGTTATTTAAGGCCGGGCAACGCCTGTGTCAGCTAGGGAATAGGGAGCTGTATGCAGAAGGTAAAACATGTCTAGAGCACACAACCTGTGTCCGACTAGTTTTTGGCTGGACTCCTGCCAGTCCCCGCCATATTGGTGACCCCCAACACCCAAGAGTATAATCCTGGATGGGGAATTTTAAAAGAAAAATGCATTCTGCCACTGCTGCCTTCAAGCTGCCGAGGCCAAACTCAACGCAGTCTCCCTGAAGCTGCCAACATTTTGGACCTCGCAGCCGAGGTTTTGGTTTCAACAGGCCGAATCCCAATTTCACATCCGCGGCGTTACAGCTGACGAGACTCGCTATCACTAAGTGGTAAGCGCCCTTGACCAGCAGACGGCCGGTCGGGTCATTCCTTACCTGGATAACCCACCGGTCGTGGGGAAATACACAGG
Source organism: Okamejei kenojei (assembly GCA_035221665.1). Classification (NCBI taxonomy): domain Eukaryota; kingdom Metazoa; phylum Chordata; class Chondrichthyes; order Rajiformes; family Rajidae; genus Okamejei; species Okamejei kenojei. The sequence continues at coordinate 83,101,126 of CM069132.1, read as the reverse complement.
CCTCAAGGAGCTGTTGCTGCGGATCTACGGGCCGAGCCAAATGCAGCGGGCCTGTCAGGTCCTTAACATGGGCGGGCTGGATGACCGGATGCCCTCGGCCCTCATGAGCGAGATGCTCATGGGTGGTCACCTGCCCTGTCCACTCTTTTTCACTTACCTGCAGCAGTTGCCACAAGACCACCGTCAGCAGCTCGTGGGGGAGAGCTTTGAGGATCCCATCCAGCTAGCTGCCCATGCTGATGAACTGTGGATCTCTGACCAGCAGCAGGTGGGCGCGTTGGGAAATCTGGAGCAGCTGGATTCTGCAGAATCGCTGGACCGGATTGATTCAATGACCAGGCGGGCCCAGCAACCCAGGACCACGACCTGGCAGGCCCAGAGACCCAGACCACGCCCACAAGATGGCCACGCCCACAGGAGAGGAGGATGGCTGAGCCACAGACCAGAGAAGTGGCACAGGAGATGTGGTTGGCTGAGCAGGACTCAGGAGATTCAAGGAGAAGAATGTAGTGTTTTTACCACCAGCGCTGGGGATCAGCAGCCTGTCAATGCCGCCAGCCATGTTCGTTTCCAGGAAACGGCAACGCCGGCCGCCGATAGTCACTGCGGTGGCCGGCAGGATCCATCGACTGTACGTCTGGGACCCGCGCTCGGGTCTCAGATTCTTGGTGGATACGGGGGCGGAGGTCAGCTTATTGCCCCCATCTGGACTCAAACTTCATGCTGGTAAGAGGGGCCACCCGTTAATTGCTGCGAATGGCAGTTCAATCCACAGATATATGGCATCCGCACGGTTCCTGTCATTTTTGGCGCGTGCCATTTCACCTGGCCTTTCATCATCGCGGACGTGGCCCAGCAGGGGCACAGATTTCTTGCAGGCGCAGTCGCTCCTCATGGACGTGAAGGGCCAATGTCTCATCCATGCGTCAACTTTTGAGAAGATCTCCTTGCGCTCCACTGCGCCCACAGCGCCGGTCAGCAATCCTGTAGTGACGGTGGACATGTCTATGCCCAGGTACTGGTTGAGTTCCGGGACATTGTCAGCCCCAAGTTTGGCTCAGCCTGCTTGAGGCACAGTGTCATGCACCATATTCTGACATCGGGTCCACCACTCCAAGCTCATGCCCGTAGCTGGACTCCTGCCAGTCCCCGCCACAACAGTTGGGAAAAAGGCCTTCGGCCCACTGAGTCCATGCCGACCAGCGATCACTCCATATACAAACACTGTCCTACACACTTGGGACAATTTACATTGATATCAAGCCAATTAACCTACAAACCTGTACGTCTTTGAGGAACAGCCATGCGGTCACAAATGTACATATAGCACCCATAGTCAGTATCGAACACAGGTCTCTGGCACTGTAATGCAGCAATATACCACTGTGCGACTATGCCACCTAGCTGACAGAACTGTCAGTGAGAAATAAGCACAATTTAGCCAATTGGTGGCTAAAATGAATCAGTACTGAGCAAGTGATGAGTATTCGCCCATTTGCCAGTGTAACTCCCCTCTCTCTTTCAAAATAGTGTCCTAGGATTTTGTGCATCCACTGGGAGAGATGACAGGACCTCCTCATCATCTATTATATTGATGTCCCTTCAATCTGATGATATGTAAAGTGACCTTCGAAAACACAGACTAATCTTGAGCGAAGTAATAAATCCTGAAGTGATTATCTGAATGATTTTCTTGGAGGGTCGACTGAACATTCATTGCTTAATATTTTTGTGAGCTATTAAACAGGTATGAATTATCTTTTTCCAAACTAGATGGCAAACCAATGAAGTGATACCATGATTTGGGTGTAAAACTCAAGTTGAGAAATGAAGGAGTTGAGATCCTGATAGCTGTTCTCCTTTGCTTCGCCATAATGTTCTTCAGGAGTAGGAAACTTCAAGTAAGAATGCTATTGTTCCAATATCAGTGCATATGACAATTAAGCACCCTTGACTCTTGAGGAGTACTGTGGCAGTACAAGGGAGGAACTAACTAGCAGGAATCATGCCAGTACTGATTTCTGTAGGTTTTGACATGTGGCGAGAATCACTCAGGTATTGTACTGATAATCACGAGCCAACAATATACAATTATATTGCTTTTCGTAGTGTGTATGCAAATCTCAATAATTTGTGAGGGCCATGGAAACAAAATCAGCTATGCACTCAGCAGTTAGGTCTTGTTACTATAAACTGAAGACAATCAAATGTTCTGCACACTTGTTTTGTTTTGAACTAATATTGGACATCTTTAGAGGGATATGGGCCAAACACAGGCAGGTGGGACTAGTGTGGATGGGACATGTTGGTTGGCATGGGGAATTTGGGCCGATGAGCCTGTTTATTCACTGTATGACTCTATGACTCTATGACTGTGGGGCTTTTTTTTTCCATTTGTTTAGTACTTGTGACAATTAAACACTCTTGGCTCAAATATTCTTGATTAACAGCATTATTACGAGACAAAGGGCCTGCCAGGAATGTGTTTGTGCTCTGATTTTCACATTATGATTTTAAAACAAGCTGTTTCCAGTAGGAACCATGACATAATAATGACTTGATTAATTAATTAACTAATGTGCTGACACAAAGTGGCGGAGTCATAGACAGTGAAGAAGGTTGTCACAGGATAGACCAGGATATAGATCAGTACCACATACGGGCAGAGAAATGGCAGATGATTTTATATCTCAGCAAGTAAGAGTTGTTACACTTTGCTAGGGCAAATGTAGGGGGAAAGTATGCAATTAACGGCAGTGCCCTAAACAGCATTGATGTACCGAGGGATACAACTCCAATGCATCCTGAAAGTAGCAATTTTAGTTGATAGACTAGACTAAGTGGGACCCGCTGGGTCCCAGCTTCACACGGGAGGGCTGGTCCCCCAACGCAATAATCCACCTCCACCATTTCCAAATTGGTGGCCGGGGGGGGCTTTCTGGAGCGCTAGTATGAGTGTTGAGGGCTGAAGAGACTGGTTTTGAGAGAGCTAGTATGGACATTGTGGGATGAATGGATTCTTGAGCTAGGCAAATCTGGGCTCAGTCACTCAAGCCTGTTGTGCTGGCAGCTCACTCACTCACGACTGGTGGTCTGGCATGTTGACTCACAGCTATTCCTTGAAATTCCATTTCAAGCAGGGTGCAAGGCCACCAAATTAAAGTGCAGTTTCCTACCACTTCAAGCAGGTGGCAAGGCCACCAAATTCAAGTGCAGTTTTCTACCACTACAAGCAGGGTGCAAGGCCACCAAATTCAAGTGCAGTTTCCTACCACTTCAAGAAGGGTGCAAGGTCACCAAATTCGTGCAGTTTTCTTCCACTTCAAGCAGGGTGCAAGGCCGCCAAATTCAAGTACCGTTTCATACCACTTCAAGCAGGGTGTAAGGCCAACAAATTCAAATGCAGTTTCATACCATTTCAAGCAGGGTAGAATACCACCAAAGACAGAGAGTCATGACCTCTCCCTCCCCCATCTTGCAGAGACTGAGCCACGCCCACACTTCCAGGTTTTATAGTCCCTGCCCCCCTCCCACCGGCAGGGGTATGGCCTTCATGTCGTGATTGACAGGAGAGAGAATTTTTAAACACAAATAACTCTTTTATTTTTCATCGATGGGAAAAATCCTCGGCACCTGATGAACGGAGGGGGACTCTGAGTAACAATGCCAAAAATCACAGCCGTACGTGGTAGTGTATTTTTCTAAAATCAATATAGAGCACAAACAGGAAGTGGTCAAGATTAGACTTTTAATTATATAGGCAACACCACTTTTCAATAAGGCAAAGGTAACACCACTTTTCCATAAGGCAAAACCACTTTTCAATAAGGCAAAGGCAACACCACTTTTCAATAAGGCAAAGGCAACACCACTTTTCAATAAGGCAAAGGCAACACCACTTTTCAATAAGGCAAAGGCAACACCACTTTTCAATAAGGCAAAGGCAACACCACTTTTCAATAAGGAAAAGGCAAATCACTTTTCAAAAAGCCAAAGGCAACCACTTTTCAATAAGGCAAAGGCAACGCCACTTTTCAATAAGGCAAAGGCAACACTACTTTTCAATAAGGCAAAGGCAACACTATTCAATAAGGCAAAGGCAACACCACTTTTCAATAAGGCAAAGGCAACACCACTTTTCAATAAGGCAAAGGCAACACCACTTTTCAATAAGGCAAAGGCAACACCACTTTTCAATAAGGCAAAGACAACACCACTTTTCAATAAAGCAAAGGCAACACCACTTTTGAATTTTCAAGGCAACACCACTTTTGCATTTTCAAGGCAACACCACTTTTGTATTATCAAACCAACACCACTTTTGCATTTTCAATCCAAACCACTTTTGCATTTTCAAACCAACTCACATTCGCTTTTTCAAACCAACGCTTTGCCTTCTGCCATTCAACCATCCCACTATCCATGCTACTATCTTCCCTTTAATACCATGGCCTTTCATTTTCCCTCGCAGCCAGACATGCAACAACTTATTGAAGGCTTTTGAGAATCTAGGTAAACAACATCTACAGTCCTCCCCTCCGTCTGTCCTGCTATTAACTTCCTCAAGATCTCCAGCAGATTCCTCAGGCAAAATCTTCCCTTCACAAACCTATGCTGGTTTCAGCTGACTTAGGTTTGAATGTTTCTATCCTATTCTTTCTGCAAATTTTATATTCTTCCGATACTCTGTTGTAAAGATTTTTGTTTGTGGGCAGCACAGTGACACAGCTAGAAGAGCAATAGTAGAGCCCCTGCCTCGCACCACCAGTGACCTGGGTTCAATCCTGACCTTGTGTGGTGTCTGTGTGGATTTTGCATAGTCTCCCTCTGACTATATGAGTTTCCTCAGAGTGCTCTGCTTTCCTCCCCCATCCCAAAGATGTGAGGGTTTTTAGGTTAATTGACCTTTGTAAATTTCCCCCTGTGTTTATGCAGTGTATGAGAAAATGGGATAACATAGAACTAGTGTGAGTGGGTGATTGAGGCTCAGCATGGGCTCGGTGGGCCAAAGGCCCTATTTTGATCCTTCATAACTAAACTAAACTGCTGAATATAAAGCCATGAGTGAAATTTAAGGCAAAGATATTCCATATGTTCAAGAAGTGGAGTGCTATGTCCAAATTAAGAGATATCAGGAGAAATGGTGGAAGAATACATATAAATATGAAGGAACATGACCATAGCGCTTTTGAGATCAGGGCTCAGATTTTCAAGCTAATGCACAACTAATAAATTAATTTTACTCAGTAAACAGTCTACTTAAAGACTGGCAGAACATGATAGAAATTTCAACAAATTTCTTGGGTTTGTAGGTTAATTGTCCTTTGTAAAACTGTCTCTATTGTCCAGGGAGTGCATGCCGAAGTAGGATAACATTGAACTAGTGTGAATCGATTATTGTTGGTTAGTGTGGACTTGGTGGACTGAAGGTGTAGGAAGGAACTGCAGATGCTGGTTTAGAATAAAGAGTCTGTTCACAGTCTCAAGAAAGATCTCAACCTGAAACGTCACCCATTCCTTCTCTCGAGATGCTGCCTATCCTACTGAGTTATTCCAGCTTTTTTTTAATCTATCTTTGGTGGGATGAAGAGTCTGTTTCCATGCTATTTCTCTAAACTAAATGTAAACAAGTGTACGGGCACTGAATGTAAACAGCTGGTGTCGTGCAAAAAAACTTAGCTCTTTCTAGAATGCGGTTAGATGATATGTCACATAACTCATGAAATTTTTGTAGCAGCACAATTGGGTTGCGCGCCGTCTCAGCTGGGACCGCCACCTGGCCATTCACGTCTAGTACAGGTGGCGCAAAGTCGAAGGTCGGTGCACGAATTATGGCCTCTGGTCCAAGCAGGTTGAGCAAGAGAGATGCCTTGACCTCGACAGGGTCGTTGCGATGGGCGATATTGATGAAGTCGATCTCGAAGAGCCTCCATCGCTTGCCTATGTCTATCAAAGATTAGTTGGGCTGGCTTTCGGCATGAGTGAGCCACCATAGCAAATGATCAAATCAATAAAATGCAAATAACACCCGATAAATTGATGCAGTGGGTAGTTTCCAGCTTTTTGACACCATGTAAACAAGTGTATGGACACTGTAAGGTGTTTAAGTCAGCTTTAATCATCAGTCAAATTGGCACAGTACAATACATGTTAGTTTCACTCTACCACTAGTGTGACTACGTAATATAGGAAGTGAGTGTTAATATGAAGCGTTCAATAGGGTGGAGTTAGTGGTAGTACATTACTCTGATTGGTTCACATGCAATAACCAACCTACACTAAAGTAAACCAAAATGTAACAATTCCCTCAGATAAAAATGTAATAAATAATTGCAGGAGGTTGCAGTGAGTGGAGGTTAGTTACACATTAATGAAATGCAGAATATCAGTTTTATTTACTCAAAGTATTGTTGTTCGCCGGCTTGATTGATAGAACATTATTCAATCAATTCAAAATTACTGTAATTACATGCAATTTCTTTGTTATTGACCCTAATAGCAGAGCTGGGCAGTTCCATGAATAACTTCCTGCCTTCAGCAAATTAATTAGTAACATACTTCCTTGCAAGGGTTGGAAATTCCATTCCTATTAATAATGGCAATTTAATGTAAATTGAAAATGTAAAAATATAACTACAGTGGAAGAAGCCAACTTTGGAGGGCCTCTTCTTGTGGTTTGATTGGCAGTTTGGAACATTATCTGTTGCCTGACATGTAAAGCATTGTCCTGTTCGGTATTTCATTCCTCGAGAGTCATAGTCATACAGAATAGAAACAGGACCTTCAGCCCAACCGGTTCACGCTGACCAACTTGCCCAATCTAAGTTGGTCCAAATTGCCAGCACTTGGCCTGCATGTCTTAAAATCTTTCTTATTCAAGTATCTGTCCAAATCTATCTATCTATCTATATATTAAATCACTGTGTGTGTGTGTGTGTGTGTGTGTGTGTGTGTGTGTGTGTGTGCGTGTGTGATGTGTGTGATGTGTGCGCGTAGCTAGCGTGTGTGTGCGTGTGCGTGTGCCGAGTGCGTGATGCGTGTTCGTGGTGCTGTGCGTGCGTGTGTGAGTGTGAGTGAGAGAGAGAAGAGAGAGGAGAGCACTGTGGTGTATGTCACATTCCATTTTTTTTTTTTCTTTTTTTTTCATTTATTTTTGTTAGAAGTAAGTACAATAGTCTGGTACTTCAGTTCCATTTTTTTTTCAGATAAAATTTTTGCCCTATGATTCCATGGTCCGCCAAAACCAGAAGTTCAAACGCCGCCTTTTTTCCATATTTTGCTAGACATTACGCTTTTACATTCATTAATGCACTCCTCATTACATTTAGACATTTTTAAGTTAATAAAATCCACCCCCCCCCCCAAAAATTTGAAAAAGTTAAAAAAAATCAAACTGCTCTCACCCATAGAATGTTGGTGAATGGTCCATCGTGTGTGTCACAATGCCCAGTGCTCACAGATGTCCAATCGGAATGGATCTCATTTACATCTGCCTTTGCTCCAGCTCCAGCTCCAGCACCCCCCCCCCACCCCTCCCCCCACAGCCTGTGTCGAAGCGCATTATCACATGTGTGGGAATACAGAAAGAGGATTGGGGGTGAATGCGAGTGGGGAATAGAAGGACTGCCCCTTGCACCCCCTCTCCCCTCCACACTCTACCTCCGCACTCTTATCCCCTCTCTTTCCCCCCACGCCCCTCTCCCCCTCTCACTACTGTCTTTATCTTCTCTTTCCCCTCCCTCCCCTACCCCATCTCCCAGCCCCTAACCCCATCTCTCTCCTCTACTCTCTCAACTACCTCTCCTCCACTAGCCCTCCTCTCCCCCCCCTCTCCCCTCTCTCCACCCACACCAGCTCTTTACTCTCACCCCTCCCTTCTCTCACTTTTCCCCTCATCCCTCTCCTTCCCCTCTCCTGCCACTTCCCTCTCTCCTCATCATTACCCTCACTCGTCTTCTTCCACTCTCACCCTTCACCCAACTCTCCTCCCCCCTCCCTCTCTACTCCCTCAGTCCCTCTCCCACCCTCTCCCCCCATCTCCCTCCTCTCACCCCCTCAGATCCTCCCCTTCCCCTTCTGTCTCAGCACTCTCTCCCCTGTAAACTCTAACACCCACTCTTCCTCTACTCCACACCCTTCCCACACCCACTTTCCCAACCACCCCCTCTTCCCTTTCCCACCCCGTGTGCTCCCTCTTCCCAACCCCTCTCCCTCCCCACACCCTCTCTCCCACACATGCACCCCACCTCCCCATGATCTCACCCCAAAAAACACATACACCCTAACAACATCCTCCCCCAAAAACAAAATCCCCGCTTCTCTCAACACCCCACACAACCCATCAACCCATCCTGCCCTAGGGTAGAACACCCTAAGTCACCAGTCCTCTCTCGCACCCCACCTCCACTTCCAGCTCTCCGAGCACCCTCTCTGGACCTACCTACTCTTCTCCCCTCCCTTACCGAATCACTCACGCGAGCCCAGCAGGCCTCACAATCCCCATCTTCCGCCTAAACTCTCCCCCACTGCTAGCAGACACCCCCAGCGGCATTACTCCCTGACTCCCTTACCCCTCCCCCTCCCGACACACCTGGCCCACCCCTTCGTGACACCTCAGCCACATCTCTCCAAATAGCCCCTCCTACCCTCTCCTCCCCCCACACTTTCCCCACCCTCCCCTCAACTTCCACTCTTCCTCATTCCTCACTACCGCCACCCCTCTCTCTCTCCCTCCCCGAACCCTCTCTCTCTTCCCCTCTCCCCACCGCTATCAATCCAACTATGCCCACTTCAACACTGTCCTCACTCTTTACCTCCTCCACCCTCTTCTCCACTCTCCCTCAGCCCTTCTTCATTCTAGCTATCTCCTCTCCCCTCTTCACCTCCGCATCACTCCCTCCTCCCCTCACTCTCACCAACTTACCCTCCCCTCTCTCCCTCCTCTCCTCCCACCCCCTCCCCAAACTCTCTTGCCCCCCACTCACACCTCCATCAACCATTCACTTTCTCTATCAACTCCTTCCTCTTTCTCTTGCACTCTCCCTCCCCCTATGCTCTCACCCCCTCCCCGAACCTCTCTCATCCCCTCTACCCCTCTCCCTCCCCCCACTCCACCACCCTCCCTTCTCTCCACCCTCTCCACCATCTCTCCTCTCTCCCCTCTCCACTCCTCCCCCTCTCTCCCCCTCCTCACCACCCTCTTTCTCCCCTCCCCACTCTCTCATCTCCCTCCATTTCTACTCATCTCACTTGCACCCTCCCTGTCTCCCATTCTCACTCTCTCACTCCACTCTACCTGCTCTCCCTCCACCTCCACCTCTTCCCCTCTCGCTCCCCTCTCTCTCTCCACCTCACCACTCACTTCTCCTCGTCCCCTCTTCCTACCTACTTCTCCCCCCACTCCGTCGCTCCTCACATCCACCCCCCCTCTTCCACGTCTCCTCTCCTTTTCCCCTCCCCGCCCGCCCTTCTCTACCCCCCTCACCCACCAGCCACCCCCTCACCCTCTTACCACCCTCTTCCCCCTACCCCTGTCTCACCCCTGTCTCCCCTTTAACCCTCCCTGCTCTCTTCCCATACCCCACATCCTCATCCCCCTCTCTCTACTTCCCCCCTCCCCACGCTCCCTCCCTTCTCCCACTATATCCCTTCTCGGTCCCCATCACTCCCCTCATTCTCTCCCCCATCCCCAACTTTCCTCCATATCTCCACCACCCCCTCTCCCTCTCTCTGCCCTTTGGCCTCTGCCCCTCTCTCTCTGTCTCTCCCCATTCTCTCTCTGCCCTCACTCTTTAACACCCCCCACCCCACCCCCTCTAGACGCGCTTGCGAGTTGGGGGCTCTACGTCAATGGATAGGGTGGTTATGGGGTAAAAGGAGCAAATTAATAACATTAATATAATGTCAAGCAAATTAATAACATTAATATAATGCCAAATGCTCCCCCCCCCCCCCTGCAACTGCACGTTGTGGGAACAGACCCAATGGGTCTGTACTTGGTCTAGTATACTTTTAAAAGTGTGTGTGTGTGTGTTGTGTGTGGTGTGTGTGTGTGTGTGTGTGTGTGTGTGTGTGTGTGTGTGTGTGTGTGTGTGTGTGTGGTTGCGCGCGAGAGAGAGAGAGAGAGAGAGAGAAAGAGAGAGAGAGCATTGTGGGTGTATGTCACATTCCTTTTTTTTCTTTTTTTTTTGTTTATTTTTGTTAGAAGTAAGTACAATAATCTGGTACTTAAGTTCCTTTTTTTTCAGATAACATTTTTGCCCTTTGATTCCATGGTCCGCCAAAACCAGAAGCTCAAACACCGCAATTTTTTTCATATTTTGTAGACATTATGCTTTTACATTCACTAATGCACCTCATTACATTTAGACATTTGTATGTTAATAAAATCCTTCCCCACCCCCCAATATTTGAAAAAGTTAAAAAAAATCAAACTGCTCTCACCCATAGAATGTTGGTGAACGTTCCATCGTGTGTGTCACAATGTCCAATGCTTACAGATGTCCAATCGAATGGATCTCATTTACATCTGCCCTTTGCTCCAGCTCCAGGCCCCCCCCCCCCCCCCCCCCGTCCAAACCCTCCCCCTGCATCCTGTGTCATAGCGCAAAATCACGGAGTGTGGGAGATAGAAGGGAAAAAAGAGGATTGGTTGGGGGTGATAGCAAAGTGGGGAATAGATGGACTGCCCCTAGCGCCCCCCTCCCCACCTACCTCCGCACACTCTTTCCCCTCTCTTTCCCCCCACCCCTCATCCCCCTCCCCTCCATACTCTTCCCCCTCCCTCCATACTCTTCCCCCTCCCCCCCTACCCCATCTCCCTCCCCCTAACCCGCCATCTCTCTCCTCTGCTCCCTCCTCCCTCCCCCCTCCCCACACCTTACCGCTCTCCCTCTCCCCATCTCCCTATCCCTCTCTCCTTCCCACCCCTCTCTCCTCCCCCTCTCCCCTCCTCCCTGCCACCCCATCCCTCTCTCCCCCCCACCTTCCCTCACGGGGACCACCCTTCCCTCCACCCGATCCTCTTCCACCCTCCCCCCTGTCCCTCTTCTCACCACGATGCCCCTAACACTCTCCACTTCCCTCCCAACTCTACTCTACCAACTTTCCCCGTTCCCCTACCCAACTACCCACTCCCTGCCGCATTCCCTCTCTCTCTCCCCTCCCCCCTCATCCCGCACACTTCCCCCCCCCCCCCCCCCCCTTTCCCCCTCTCTCTCCTTCCTCCCTCCCCTCCCCATCCTACCTCCTCCCCTCTCCCCTCTCCCACCTCTCACTCCCCCCGTACCCCTCCCCACCCCTCTCTCACCCCCTCACCCGAACCCCTCTCAACCCCCTCCCACACCCCCATCCCCCAACCCCTCTCCCTGCTCCCCCCCCCCATCTCTCCACCCTCCATCTCCTCTCCTCTGTCCCTCTCCCACCTCCCCCTCCCACCCCCATCTTCCCCAACCCACTTCCTCCCATTCTCCCTCCACGCCCTTCCCCTCTCTCCATGCACCTCTCCCTGCTACCCCCCTCTCCTCCCTCACTCACTCCCAACTTTTTTTCTCTTCCCCTTTCCATCCCCACCGTCTCTCCACTCCCCCATTCTCCTCCCTCTCGTCCCTCCCCCTCCTCTCTCTCCCCCCTCTGTCTCCCCTTCCACTGTCTCCCTCTCCCCGCACCCCCTCTTTACTCCACCTCCACCCTCCCCCTCCTTCCTCCCCCCTCTCTTCTCCCCATCCCCACTCCTCCCCTTTCCGCCCCTCTCTCCCCCCAGCCCGCCCCTCCTCTCACCTCCTCTCCTCTTCCACTCAGTCCTCTCGCCCCTCACCCCACCCCTCTCTACCCCCCTCCCTGTACTCTTGCTCTTCTGTCATCCTGCCCCTCTCTCTGCCTCTCCCCACTTGTCTGCCCTCACTCTCTAACAAGCCCCCCCCCCCCCAGACACGCCTGCGAGTTGGGGGGCTCTGGCGTCAGTGGATAAGGTGGTTATGGGGTAAAAGGAGCAAATAAAATATATTTAATATAATAGCAGGGGGTAGTTAGCGTGTTGTGGGGGTGGAAGTAGTGAGTGTGATGCCAAATGCTGGCCCCCCCCCCCCCCCCCCACAATACCGCACGTTGGGGGAACAGACCCAACGTTCTGCACATTGGTCTAGTCTAATATGTAAAACTCTGTGTGTGTGCGTGTGTGTGGTGTGTGTGTGTGTTGTGGTGTTTGTGTGTGTGTGTGGTTTGAGTGTGTGTGTTGTTGTGTGTGTGTGTGTGTGTGTGTGTGTGTGGTATGTCACATTCCATTTGATTCCATTGTCCGCAAAACCATAAGCCAAACTCTGGATTTTTTCCATTTTGCTAAACATTACACATTTTACATTCACAACGAATTTTCTCCCTCATTACATTTAGCAACATTTTTTTTTTACGTACACATTAAAAAAAAATCCTTCCCCCCACCCTCCAATATTTCAAAATGTTAAAAAAAAAAAAAATCAAATTAATCTCACCCATAGAATGCTGGTGAAACGTCCATTGGTGTGATGTTTTACACTGCCCAAAGCTCACCCAGGATGTCCATTCGAATGGATCTATTTCCCCACTGCCATCTTCCACTTTTTTTTCCCTATGGCCTTCTCTCCTCCACCACTGGCCCCTAAACCTCACTCGACCCGCCTCCCATCCCCACTCCTTCCTCTTCTCACTCCCCCCTTCCCCCGGACGCCCTTACCCCTACCGCCTCCTCCATCTTACACCACCACCGCCCCCCATCCCCTTCCCTCTCTCCCACTTCCACCAATCCCCCTACAACCTCTCCCCCTCCCTCCCCACTCTCCACTTCTCTCCTCCCCCATACCCCAGCCCTTCCATCTCGCCTCCCCACACCTCCCTCTCATCAAATTCCCTTCCCTCTTTGTCCCTCACCCACTTCAAACTCCCCTCAACTTTCAATCGTTCACCCTCCCTGCTTCACCCTCCTCCTCCCTCGCGCAACATCAAACCTTCCCCCCCTTCACTCTATCAACATTCAACAAATTCACATTCAGTCACACCCTCGTCATCACTCTCAACACCCCTCCCCCTGCCCCCTCCCCTCACCTCCTTACCCCTCTCTCCATCTCCCTCTCTCCTCAGCCTCTCCTCCTCCTACCCTCTCCCTCCCCCTCCTCCAACTCTCTTCCCCTCCATCACACCCTCACCCCCTTCCCCCTTCTCATCTTGCACCACTCCTACTACCCCTCTACCTTTCAGCTTCAACCCAAACAACTTCACACTACCTTTTAACATTCATTCAACACGACTGCAACCCAAACCCCTTTCACTAAACAACTTTCACAAATCCACACACACTTAATACATGCAATTACTTTCAAAAAACGTTCCTCAACTTCACACCTCCCCAGTTCCACCCTATCCACACTTCACAATTCTTTTCACAACAATTCATCACCTTTCACATTACTTCAACTTCCTTTGGCCGCCCTCACTTACATGATTCAAACTCCCTCAACTGTCAACAACTACTCACGTTCAATTCAAAAATCACAATTGCAATTCAATTCCACAACACCCCGACACAAATGGGTTCACAATAACACAATACATACAAAACACAAACTACCCTATAGTCACATCACACATCAATTCCCAAACCCATGGTATCTACCCATCGCGCCGACATTTCACCCTCTCTACAAACCTGTCACAGTTTGCAATGCCACATTCCCACACCCATACAAGGAACAATCATACAGTACCCACACATCAACTACAACCCCCATCCCCCCTCACCCCCCCCCCACCGACTTACCCACAATACGACAACTCAAAGCCCCACCGTTCACCAGTGTACTTCATACCCAAACCCCCTATACACTTTGCAATTGTCACCCAAATAGGGGTCACTACCCCCGTACACTTTCTGCTCCGCATCTACGTGGATCAAGCTTGGTTAGCTGAAGCGACCCCACAACTACAACCAAAACCAAAAAAAGCCCGCAAAGCCTACACTTACTCGTCAAAACCAAATCACTCAAAAAACCCCCCATCACTCTCACGGTTCTTAACACCCTCTACTGCACGTTCATTTCCTGGGACCGGCAACCCCCTCGAGTACACATCTAATCAGTATAAGCAATGCAGGTCCACACGTTCATCAGTCAACGATAGGATGGCTTCTCACGTCTATCAAACTTCAAAGAGAAAGTAATTCATCAACTGTTACACTCCTCCATCCCCACGCGTCTCCTACCCTACTCCCTAAACTCCTCGGTAGTTACTTCAGTTTTCCACTTCACCTCAACACAAAACACAAAAAGAACACTTTGGCCAACTGAGCATTATACCCTTTCAGAATTCAGATCAAACAACACACGATAAGGTCACCTTCAGCCCCTCAGGGCCACGTTCACATTCAAACTTTCACCAGCCAACCCTCTCCCCCCGCAAACCCCCTCCGACATGTTCATAGTAACTACTTTCAAACAACCACCTAGCACAATCATGTACTCAACACCCCCACCGACTCTCGTGCCCTACATCAAACCCCCCCCTCCTGGCAAAAAAACCCCCTCGGAGCTTTTAAATAGTATGGATTTATACGATGAACTATCTCAAAAGTCACTCCTCCTTCACAGACCCCAGGATTCCCTCGTTGCCGCGTCGGTGCTTATTATGGTCTCCCCCTCACCATAACACTCAAACCAATCTCGGGCCCCATGCCCCCTAGCCCCGTCACTGTTGAAGCTAGTTCAGACATAACACCACTTCAAATCCCACACTCCGAACTTTCAACAGCGTTTCGAAACGTTATATGGATGGGGGCCTGGAGGGGGCCTGTGGGGGGGCGTAGGGGGGGGGGGGGGGGGGGGGCCTCAGCAGGGTGGCATTCAAGACTTCACACATTCTTTTATGTCACATTTTCATTCACCCCCACACATTCACATCTGCACTAACTTCACCAGGGCAAACCCCACCATCCACCACTCAAACCGCCCAAAACCAACCCCGAACCCCGAAAAAACGCAACCCCCACACCCTTGTCTCACAGTTTCAACACTTCACCGCACCACGGCACCCTTCGACAATCTGTGCCTTTTGTGCTTGTGTCACTCACGTTTTTCAATCAAGGATGCCGACTGTTTACCTTCAAACTCACCACCCCCGCCCCAGCCACACACTTCCACCCCCTGCGGAACCAATCCCAATTGCGTCTAATACATACCACCATGATTCCCCCTTCACACAACCATTCACCTCCACCCTGTCCCACGTCCTCCAACTTCATCACAAATCATCGACTCACCTATCATCACCCTTCTCATACACATCAATCACTAACGAATCCCTTCAAACAACTTCACACCCTCCATTATTCCTTGCAATAGCAACATCCCAACATACATCACAACACCCTAGTGACAACCGGGACACAAAAACCCACCCCCTCACTTCAACACTTACTAATCACAGCACTGACACACTCAACCCCCTCGTCCCTCTCCCTCAAACACCACGTACAAGAACCAAAACCCCCCCCCTCACTTTCACACGTCCACCCTTCGGCCGACACCAACGCCCCGCACCGCACCCCCCCCAGACGCCTTCAGTTAGTAATCCAAACCCCCCAACTACTCTCAACTCCACCACGCCGCACCACCACACCTCACAATACCACTTCCCCCCCCCTCACGACCTTGCCCCCCCCTCGGACCTTCCTCCCTCCGCCGCGCTCCCACCACACTCACAGGAACCCAACAACAACCCCACACTTCAAACCCCATCAACCCCCGAGTCGCGACAACACCCAGCCCCATACCCCACAACTTATGCCATCCCGCAATACAAAACATTTAGGGTATCCCATTCGTACCACCACTAGACTTCCGGTCCCTACCCGATCACGCACACCACCACCCTCCCCCTATACCACACAACCCCCCCCTCCACTTCACCGATGTTACTCACTATCTCACGTTGTCAAGAGATCATTCCACTTGAATATCACCCTACCCCCCGACACAAATACAGTGTGTTCACTAGACCTTCGTTCCCAGACACGTCATTAATCGAAGAACACAACAATTTCGCACTATTCAAATAGTACTGGTGATTTTTCAAACTTTAGTTATCCCACACAACCTAATCACCCACATCCACAACCTTCATCAACTACTATCGCAGGAGACAAATTATCACCTATCACGAATAAGTCCACTGTACAGCAGACAACCCTCCAACAGCGGAAACACCACAAATCCTCCCACACAATCCTCAAAATCATCTCCACCCATGCCCATCACCCCTATAGCCACTGCCCCATCCCACACACAACCCTCCCCAAAAAGCCCCGATAAATCGTATCGCCCTCACAAACGCAACCCACCCCCAACCCGAAACAGCCCCCCCTGGAGACTCCACCAAACCCCCCACCCCTCGCCTACACCCCCCCACACGACCAACCCCTTCAACCCAACACCACCCCCCTCACCTTACTATTTCATTCTTCAAACGTTCATAACACAACATCCACAAAATTGTTAACAGAACATTCCACCCTCACCCATCACTCGCAGAACTCTACATATCAAAGTTCTTACGCTATCACATATTCCAGCTGCCCTTCCACACCACACTCTTCAATGCCAAAACGAACATTTTAGATACTTCCCACCTCCCCACTCCCTGACCCCAACCCACTCCCCCCCCCTCGCCCGAGTTAAATAACCCCCTCACATACATCCAAAGAACCCAAACTTCTCAACCCCCATCGACGGTCACCAATAAATACTCCCATCGCACCCCCCGTTATTACAACACGCCCCCGGCGCCGTCAACCCGGCACTCAACCCCCCACTCAAACCCCTCAACCAAAGCCCCACCCCCCTCAAACTTTAAATTCCATTCATATCACGGGTCAACACAACTTCCAATTTCCACTATCCAACGATTCGGCGGGGTATGCCCACCACTTTCCTTCATGATCACAAAACTAATGCGACATCTAAATACACGACTTACACACCAAGGATCGCGGGTACACAGAATCCCATCCAAACTCATCACTTCAACACCTCCCCTCCGCTGACCACATAGCTCTCCAACTTCATCACAATCAGATTCCAGCTATTGGGTATTCACTTCACACGTAAATTCACTACCACACCCCCGCACACGTTCTTACCCTTACACTACCATCAAAAATTCAACACAAGCATCTACCCCCTCTCAACTTCAAGTTCAACTCCAACTGTTCCTTCACCCTAATTTCAAACATCCCCTCCCTGACCTCCCCCGTCTGGTTCACATTGAGGGTCATTCAATCTTGCAGACACTGGCACCAACAGTCAACACAACAATCACATAATACCCCCAGTCACTTCACCAATCCCTATCCAGTGCAACCAGAAAACCTATAGCGTCAAGTCCCAGGGGTCCATCCTGTTATCACTTACACCCATGTACACAGCCTCAACCCCTCCCTCACCTCACACAAAACAAACAACCCCCCCAACCCCCGTCGACTTCAATTAGTCCCTAACTCACACATTTCAACCAACCCCTCACAACCGCTCTCTCCTCCCCCTTCGCCTCAAGGATCAACTTTCCTCACACAAGCTATTTATAAAATCACTTCACAAAACCCCGCCTCCATTCCACACACCCTCCCACCTAACACAATTTTACTTTTCATCTCACACGCCCTAAACTGCGTTCTTTCATTTCAACCCTGGGTCCCATATTCACACAATCCAACCCTAGTCCATCAAAGCGTTCACCATTCATCACCCTTTCCCCCCCCCTTCACAAACGCAACCAACCCCCCCAATACAGCAAAGGGCCACCCTCAGTCCCCCCTCACCCCCACAGATTGCCCTCACCCACGCAAACCCACCCCCCCAACTGTTCCAAATTCACATTATCACAATCACAATAATCCCCACATCCCCCCTCACATTCAAACATTCCGACTGCCCCATCCCCATCCACACGAAAGTTCGCCGTTCACCATTTCTCACAACCCTCCCCCTCACATCAACAACCACCCTTGACCGTCCCTGCCCATTCTCAGTTTTTCTCACCCCCACCCCGACTCCACTCACAACACCTCTCCGAATTCATTCACCCTTCCCCGACAACACGAAACCCGTCTTACCCCCTACTTCGCCCTTCCCTTCAGCCCGTCATTCCACCCTTCAGTCTCCTTCACACTCCACGCATGATCAATAAAACCCAACCCCAACCCCCCACTCCAAACTCACACCCCCTCACATAAAAACTTTTTCAGTTTCAACTGCTATCCAAATACACCATACACTTTTCCCAATAGTCCTTTGTCACATCAAAGTGAATCCCACACACCCCCACGGGCACCACTACAATCACACAAGCAAGACACCCTCCATACATTCACCGCTTCATCACAACATAATTCAACTCTTCATTCATTCACAACGCCCTCCCCCCTAAACAAAACACTCTGTCATATTCAAAAACTTCATCACCTGTTAATTAAGCCCCCCCCTCCGTCAGTCACTTCAAACAACCCCTCCACCCCCTCCCCCACTCAAACCGCAAAACCCTCGAAACCCACCTCCCAAACTTCACACATCAACTTTCAAACTAACATCACCCCTCCCCCTACACATTACATTCAACTCTCTTCCATCATCAATTAAATCAACATGTGCACAAACTAAACTTCACCCATTTCACAAAACATGCAATTGCGTATCACGTCCTCCCCCCCTTAAGCTCACCTTCAAAATCAATTCCTCTCACACCCTGCCTTTCAATTCAAGGCTATCCCAACTTCAAAAGTTTGGGGGGGGGGGGGGGT
>CM069132.1:83043411-83081809 GCA_035221665.1 Okamejei kenojei | reverse complement strand
CATAGGAGAGATAGTATTCATTCCAGTGCTGTGATCGTTCACTATTTTATTAATTGAATGCTGCATTTTACCTGTAACTCTATTGGAAAGCACCCTTTGAACCTGTAATGGAATTGAATTGCATCACATTGGAACAGCCAATTCCTTCATTTCAATGGAAACAAATATGAGAGATCATGGTTTAAGTGCATTTTCTAGAATGAATGAGTCATAGACATAGTAATACTGTACTTGAAGTACATAGAAGTAGGCCGTTTGACCCAACTAGTCCATGCCAACCAAGATGCCCTATCCATACGACTGCCATTTGCCTTCTCCTGGCTCATGTTCCTCTAAGCATTTTCTATCCATGTACCTGTACAAAAGTCGTCTACTATTGTTATTGTACCTCTACCACTTCCTCTGGCAGTTGTGTACATTTTTATTCTTTATATACTTTGAAACTTTATTCCATCAATGTTTTATAGTCTTAGAACATGTTTGAATGTTTATGAATAGAGGACATCTATAAATATTTTAAACACTTGACAAGTTGAGCATGTCCTCCTAACCCCTCATCGGTTTCCATTCCCTAATGTTAGTTTTATTTTGCTCAGGATCTCACCATTTTGGATTATGATGGAACTCATGAGCAAGTTAGTGGGTGCTTCATAGAGGCAAGTTTCAATGCATTATTTAGGTCAGAAGCAAGCATGGACAGCTAGCCTCTGGCAGCTGGTTTAGACATGATTCTTCAATTAAGTAATTTCCTGGCTAGGTAGTACTTTAAAATATCTCGAGGACATTGAATGAGCAATATTAATGAGAGTTATTTTTGCCCATGCAACCTATATGGTTTCTGTATCTTCTGTGAGCAAAAGTGCAACTTGGTATATTGAACCAACGTCACTTTTGTGCCCTAGCCTCGCTCCTATTTCAAATTGAATTGACTACCTAGAGCCACTTTATATGAGGCTTATGGCTCACTAGAGACCATCACATCGTTAACACAAGCTGACTCAAGTTCACATGGCACACTAAATGATCAATCTTGTTGTCTACATTATCATACCAAATTATATCTCTATACTTATAAAACTGATCTAGGTGTGTATTCATTTGTTGTCTCTGTCTCTGTCTCTGTCTCTGTCTCTGTCTCTGTCTCTGTCCTCTGTCTCTGTCTCTGTGCTCTCTTTTTTTTTTTTCAAAAACTTTATTTTACACAATCATATAATACAACACATCAAACCATAATCAAAAATGGCACATAGACAACCATTATAGTAAACGAGCATGCACAATTCAATCATTGTTCACAATACACTGAACCCCACGCGGTGACCACGCCCAACGAAGGACTCTCAATCCCGTGGACACCGCATGTTCCCTAGCTCCAGGGACACACAGTGCACTAAAACGGACGTAGCCCGAAAGGGGCAGCAGCCGACTCAAGCCGACCAACGACCGCCCCGCTGCCTGGACCCACGAATGGCCATGCTTGGCCAGGCCCAGGAAAGCAAAACCGACCAGGGAAGTTCCCCCCCCCCCCACTCGTTTTCCCTCTCCCCACTCCCTGCCTTGTGTCCAACACTAGAATCGTGGGACTAAAATGCAACAGAACTTGAGGAACAACCCCTTCAGATACTGGTACAGGGGCACGTAGCCTCTCACAAGCCACCAATATACCACGTGAACACGATCTCTTTGTCTCGCCACCAGAAATTACAACTTGCTGCCGGACGAGCCCGTGAACCGCTCAAAAGTCTATTACAAACCCCACCCTCGTGCAACACTCTCAACCCAGGTCCCCCATGTAAAGGGGAACAACTCGCTTATAGAAGACCCCCCCCTGTCTCTCTCTCTCTCCTCTCTCTCTCTCTCTTTCTTTTTTTTTGTTTTTTTAGTTTACAAAAACTTTATTGACAAATCATATAAAACAACACATCAAACCATAATCAAAAATGCAACTATAATACAACCATTATAGTAAAACAATACAACATTGTTCACATACACTGAACCCCACGCTGACTCAGCGCCCACGGAAGCCTCTAGCCAGAGTCCCCGTGGACCACCGCATGTTCCCCGCTCCATGGACACACTGGCACGGAACGTAGGGCCCCCGGAAAAAGGGCAGGCAGCGACTCTAAAGCCTGACCATCGTCCGCTCCGCTGCCCTGGACCCACGAATGGCCATCTGGCCAAGCCCAGAGCAAAACCGACTGGGAATTCCCCCCCCCCCCACTCGCCTCCTCCCCACTCCCGCCTTGTGATCACGAACAACAAGAAATCGTGGTACTAAAATGCAACCAGTAACTTGTGGGAACAACCATCTCAGGATATTAGGTACACGGGCAGTAGCCTCTCACACTCCATAAAACACGTGGAACACGTCTCTTGCTCGCCACAGAAATTACCCATGCTGCGGACGAGCCCGTGAACCGACTTAAAAGTCTATTACAAACCACCGCTCTTGCAACACGTCTCCACCCCAGGTCCCCAAGTAAAGGAGAACAACTCGCTTATAGAAGGACCCCCACTGAGGAAACTCCCCCCGCCTTCAGGAGTAACAACACCAGGCCGCCATGGTGTAATCGGGACGGGAGCGAAGGTAAGGAGGTGCAAAATGTGCGAGGAGCATCCTGTACAGTGTGCGTCCTCTTCTCATCACGAAATGGCAACTTGGTCATCTCAGAAAGGGGCTCAGATTGTGTGGAACCGCTACCCGAGAACTATCCTGATCCTAGTAGCCCGATGAGCAAGATCAGACGGAGCGGGGGTAGCTCTATCAGAACCACTCCTAGGCACTCCCCGCCTCCTCGACACCCCGCCATGACAGGGTGATGACCGGCCACATCTCCCCGCAGCCACGACAACCCCCTCCCCTCTTGGAACAACACGCTGGCTGAAAACAACCAAATTCCTCACTCTTAGCACATCCCGGTAGAAGACAGGCAACCCCTTAGAGCGGTCGACTGATACCCTGCCACCGGAGCCTTGAGACCCCCCCGTAGACAACACGACCCCGACGGAAAAAAATACGTGGCCAGAGCGTGCATCTGGTGGTTCTCTTCGTAACATTGAGTACCTCCGCAAGACACACGCCAGGCGGAGAGCGTGCCACCTGGTACGCACACATACCAACCATGGACTGCCGCCCACCTCATAACGGGAGACTCAGGACCGCCGCGCGGAAACCCATGCTTCCTATTTCCCCAAAAGAAATCGAACCAGCTTCTTCTGTAAAGCAGTTGCAAAAATAGAGGGCGCACAAGAGTAGCCAGCCGGTACCATAACAATGGAGGCCACCAGCTGGTTTTATGACCAGCACCCTCCCACGAAAGGAATGAACTCAAGCAGGCCTGACCAGCGCCCCAACCGGGCGATCCACTTTCGTCTCCAACTCCCCGCCAGTTTGCCGGCCAAGCATCCTCAGTGGGACTCAGTACACCCCCAGATAGAGGAGGTGCGTGGTACCCCACGCAAACATTACCATCTCCTCTGGCAGGGAGTCCACCTGCCACTCACCCACCTAAAAGTCCAAACACTTACTCCAGTTAATCCTAGCAGAAGATGCAGCCGAGAAAATCTCCTTGGCAGTCACGCATCCTCCCAGGTCACCAGGATCAGTGAGCATAAGGAGTACATCATCCGGCATAACACCGAAAGAACCACCTCCTCCCCCGGGCCAGTAGGGCCAGGGCCTGTCAACCTCCTCCGAAGAAGACACAGAACGGCTCCACACAGACCGAGTATAACTGACCCGACAAGTGGGCACCCCTGACGGACCCCCCTCCCAAAATGAAAAGGAGACAACAACGCACCATTAACCTTCACAGGCACTCCACTGCAGTGTACAAAAGCCGTACCCGCCACGAAATGCGGCCCAAACCCAAACGCTTGCAACGTCCCGAAAAGGTAATTCATGTTCATTCCACCCTATCAAAAGCCTCTCCTGATCAAGAGACAGAAAAGCAGCTGCGACCAGTGCCCTGGGCTAGATGAATCAGGTCCCTTACCAGTTGGATGTTATCCCTGAATGGACCTGCCAGGGACTGTATAGGAACTGTCAGGATGAATCAGGTTGAGACACCGCACGAGCCCAGGCGATTGTTTGCCATTGCCCGGCAAAAACTTTATACTCTGTGCATAGGAGAGAGACAACCAGGCGCCCAGTTCTTCAACACTAGCGGAGTTCACATTACCCTTCTTGACAGCAGACAACAACTGCCCTAACGCCACGAGAGGGCATCTCCCCGGTCCTTCCAGGCGCTCTCCCCCAGAACCAACATGTAATCTCCACCAAGAACATCCCATAACAGCTCTAAACAAACTCTACATACCGTCAGCCCATCCATCCCAGGGACTTACCGCTCGCGCTGAGCTGATGCAGGGCACGAGGGTCCAACTCCTCCAAAGATAAGGGGCCATCAAGAAGAGCTGCCACCCCCCTATCTACAGACGGCAGACCCTCCCACAGATCTCGCTGAGCCTCCCTGTGAAATCTATCCGCAGTGAACAGGGACCCATAAAAGGACTGACCCAAGACACTCAAGGCACTGATCCTCTCTGGATCATGACAGAGGACCCGACGTCTGCGAGCAGCTCCACGAGCTGTTTGCGAGCTCCCCGACCACTTCAGCCAAAGAGAAAAAGAAAGGCGAAGCTCGGTCCAGATCGCGCAGCATCTGGACCCGCGACCTCACGTAGGCGCCTCGGGACCGCTCAAGCAGCACTCACTCAAAGCTTTTCCTTCTCATCTGAAACTCTCCCCCATTCGCAGGAGTCTTCACCAAACCGACCAGACGAGACTCTCGTCCAGTATCTCCCTCTCAAGCCTCTCGAAGCTGCTGAGTCCCGCTTTCCGGTCGACCCCCATGTATATAATCCTTACAAAAGAGACGGATGTGACTTTCCCGCACATCCCACCACTGCCTAAGAAGAGAAGCACCTCTGCCTCTCTCTCCACTTCCCCCAAAAACCGACTGAATGCTTCCCGTAAACACCGATCCTCCAGCAGCCTGTTGTTAAAGTGCCAGGAACGCGGACCCAGCCCGAGCGCGTGCGCTGGATTAAAATCCACACGCACCAGACAGTGGTCCGAGCACGGCACAGCCGCATTGATGCCGCCGAGACACGGAAAACAAACGCTCGTGAAATATATATATTCGATCAATGCGGGAACCACCACCTCTCAGACCTCCGCGAAAAAGCAGTGAAATCCGGGTGGAGGTTCCGCCAGGCATCAACCAACTCAAAGGATTCAAATCAACCCTCTCAGCTTCTTTACGCTACAGCAGGGGCACACTGAGTACCAGAACTGGTCTCTTAAAGCGCCGTCAAGTGTGCAATTAAAATCCCCACCAAGGAAGACACACTCTCCCCTATCAATTGTGCTCAAAAGAGCAGTCACCTCCTGAAGTAGGGCCGGCCTGCATCGTGCCGAGCTAGGGGCATAACACGTTAATGAAAATGCAATACGGCATGCCATCCAGCTCACGGCCACAGAGTGGAGCAAACGTCCTGGCACAACTTCTTGCACTTTTAAAATATTTGGCAGAAAAATTCGGGGCCAACAGAAAGGCCACCCCAAACATCGAGTTCGAGCTGAGATGGGCTCATGTAGACCCCCCCTTCCCACTCCAGTCGCCAGTGGGTTCATCACTAACAACAGTATGCGTCTCTTGCATGAAAACACACCAGCAAATTTTCCCCTCTCTAAGGACTGATAAAAGCTGAAATCTGCGAAAACTCTCTCCGACTAACACCCGTTAAATTTAATGTAGCTACTGTGAATGTGCAGGCACACTAAATTGAGATCCTCACACTCCGCCTAGACTCTCATGAGCAACGCCAAAAAGTCCCCCAAACTGTCCCTCTTCTCAGAGTCAGGAAGATCGCTGTCCTTGTTGCCAAATAGCCTCGAGAGTCTTAATCAAAAGCTGGCCAATCCTCCCCCCACCCTTTTTTTAGCAGCACCTATTTTTGTTCTGACGACTTGTTTTTAGGAACTCTCGCACCTCACAGATAACTTTTGCATGATTACACGCCTTGGAGTCTGGCACTCGGCCAACCCACTCCACTCGCACCTGAAACAACAAGCTTGCCAGTGCAGCCCCAGGGTCGTTATCAAAAATTGAAAGACCAGAACTCTCGGAAAGTTCACTTCCCCTACACAAACTGGGCCCCATCACTCTCCCCCCTCCTCCAGCATGCCACCACACCCACCAGGATCAATGCCAGGGAAGGGTCCCGCGACAACCCCTCATGACCGGCAACAATCAAGCCACTGTCCCACTGACTGGCTGGGCTCCTGCACTCTCCCCATCACCCTCCACAACTGAGGGCCTGGGGAATAAAAACAAGAGCACCCCCATGTCCTGTGGTACACTGGCACCCTCGGAAAACTGAAGGAGATCCGGACGACCCGAAACAGCCCCGACCTCCACAGCACCCAGAGTACCCTCTCCATAGGCAACACCCAGAAGAATCTCCACTCTTGCCTCTAAACTCTCTCTCCCCTGCCGACTCAGCCTGAGAGGCAGCCCACCCCCCCCCAGCAACCCCCATTGGCTCTGATAAAGAGCACAGAGTGGTACACCAAAGCCCCTGAACCTTCACCTTCGGCTGACCTCTGCTCATCCCCCGTCTCAGGGGGCAACACTACCAGGGGAGCTAACCCCATCATCTGACTGGCGTGCCAACACCCTCAGTAGGTCTCTGAAACGAGGGACCTCCTCCGACCCAGAGGACACACACCCAGGGGAGCCAACCTCAACAACACCGATGAGATAACTCCCCCAGAGGTCCCCTGAAACGAAGGAACATCCGCTTCCGAGACACACCACCAAGGAGTCAACCGCAGCACATGGTCTTATAACACTCGCGGAAGATCCCTGAGATAGAGGCCCAACCTCCGACCCGAGGACACCTGTTTCAAGACCCCACCAACCACATCATGTGGTGGAAAGGTCTGGAGAAAGACATCCCCCTCACTTTGGACCCACGCCCTTGCTCTTCCTCGCCAGGCACTAACCTCCGTTTTGTCCCGCTAGCATGTTGCAGTACGGTGACCTCCATAACAGAATGTCCTTCGGCCTCCACACTATCCCCAGCCACTTTACCACCCACACGTTTTTGCTTCCCTGCCCCCGTCTGAACCAACTCAGCTCCTTGCTGGACCACGACAGGTGCAAACTGCACCACACTGGAGCTGGCAGGCACCCCTTGGGTGGTATCAGAACTCGGCAGGTGCGCACCCGATCCCGTTTGACTCGCTCGGCGGCCTTTCTCCTCTCCTTCTTCGTCTCTTTCCTCTGCTTCTCCCACTTGCCCCTCCCTCACCCCCCTCCACCCTGTGCCCCACCTTCAGCCGCCACCACAGGTTGAAGACATGGGGGCGGGGCTATCTCTACCTCAGTCCCCGAGGCAAGAACCTGCAGGCCCAGATGGGCTATTACTGCCCGCCCCTGGATCACCGAGCAGAGCTGGCAGCCCTAGCCGGGTCAGCATTACCACCCCGCGCCACTGAGGTTTGACGAGCCACGCCGGATGGGCCAGCAGCGCATCCCTGGGCCGCTGCGCTAGAACTTCTCGCAGTGACCCCGCGAATAGACACTCCCTCCGGAGATGTCCAAATTCGCCGCACGCATGACACCGTGCCTTTCCCCAACTCCCAACGCACGGTTCTTAGGGAACCCCTATACTCCACCCTCGAAACTCCCCTCAAGCGCCATCCCCCTCACCCACCTTCATGAACACCCTCCTCTGAAACTGAAGACCCCTTTTTTTCCTCTGGGTCCCCCCCAGGGTGCATGAGCCTAAAGCACTTAGACCGCACCTCCCCAAACTTAGACAGGTGTGGAATAAGTGATGCGTCTGGAATACATGTGGGGCAAACTCCGCAGGAGAACCGTTTCACACCCTGGATAACCCACGGATCCACCTGTATGTGGACCCCCCTCACTGAAACCCCCCAGCTCCAATGCTTGGGCCACACCCTCCCGGGTCTTTAGTATCACCTCCACCTTTTCCTCTTTCGAGCTCGAAGAGACAATAGCTCCCCTCCCAAGAAGTTTTCATTCAAGCCTTTGTAATGTCTTCCCCTTGACATCATAGGCCCAGTTTGAACCGAGATACCAAACCCGTCCCAATCCAAGTCAACATGAGGTTCATGCTCAGATGGCCTCACTGTTTGCCACCTGCTGCGTATTCCGGTCCTTCGGCCGCGCCCCAGCCATCGCCATTCTGACCAGAGGCACAAACCAGCTCCAGGCACCCCAGCAGCTCAGCTCCAAGTTAAGTTCCAGAGACAGTCACAGTCAAAGACAGGCAGCAGAAAGCAGAAACCTCCAGCTGAAGCAGGAAAGTCCCCAAGTTCGTCCACAGCCGAGAGCAGCTTTTGGGAAGCTCTATCCCAGTCGAGCCAGAAGCAAAAGTACCTTCTTCACATTAAGCCAGGCAGCCGCACTGTGCAAAATGAATTTAGGGCAGAGAAACGGTGCAAAAAAAGACAAAGACACGCGCAATCTTCGTGCCCTCGATCTCCAGGCACTCTTGCAGTCCGCCAACGACAACCGCACCCTCGACAATGTAAGAAAACTCAGGAATTTTCGCACTATAGAGGAATCCTAGACCAGAGGAAAGCTTCAACAGCCCAACGATAAGTTAAACTATGAAGCCCCTCTTCCTCTGTTCCTTCTCCAACAGCAAAATCCTTGAAAGGCTGCTTCAATCCTTCTCAAACCGCAGAGCTGAGAAGAAAACACAATCTCTCTCTCTCTCTCTCATATCTCCTCTCTCTCTCTCTCTCTCTCTCTCTCTCTCTCTCCTCTCTCTCTCTCTCTCTCCCCCTCTCTCTCTCTCTCTCACTCTTATCTCTCTCTCTCTCTCTCTCTCTCTCTCTCTCCTCTCTCTCTCACTCTCTCTCTCTCTCTACTCTCTCTCTCTCTCTCTCTCTCTTTTGCTCTCTCTCTGCCCCCCTCCTCTCACATCTGCCCCTCTATATCTCTCTGACCCTCTCTCTCTGCCCTCTCTCTCTCAATTCAATTTTCAATTTAAAACCTTTATTGGCATGATAAAGTACATCGTTATATTGCCAAAGTATCAAACATGATATACATATTTAAAATGCATAAGCATAAATACAAGTATACAGTGCATGGACAGATATGTCCCTGTACATAAACTCGCAATAGGCCTATAGCCCTTTATTGATTGCTACACGTTCTTGCAGCTGTAAGCAGTACAACAGAATAGCAAGTTTAGCAATTCAATATTAATTTCTTAGCGTCAGTTAACGTCAATTAGTGTGTGCGTTCATATTGGTCATTCACCGTCTCTCAGGTTATGGCATACTATTACGTATTGTGCACCAAGATGTGCCGTATTTCCTTCACCAAGAATTATTCTTAGTTTTGTTGTATCATCTAATTCTTTAAAATCAGGGGTTGCCAGACTGAGTTTGTCAAAGTAAGTTTTCCTTGTTCTGTCAATTATTTTGTGTTTTAGGAGGAAGTGCACCTCTGCTTCAACCTCATCTGCATATATAGAATATTCAACCTCATCTGCATATTCTATTTTCTCTTGGTTGCCAGAATCTCTTCTGTCTTCCTTTTTCAACTGCCAAATAGTGGTCACTTAACCTGTATTTGGTGAGGGTCTGTCTCTGCTTTATGGCCACTCTATTGGTTTTCTTTATCCCAATGTTCCAAATATGTTTCTTTACATTGTTTGATAATTTGGTTCACTCTAACTGGTGATTGGGGATCAGTATTGATCTGAGGCTGGTCAGGGTTTAACTGGATAGGTTTTAACAGAATAGAGGTAGTTTGTCTCAGTACCAACTGACACATGGAACTCTTTTCTGGGCTCCCCTCTTGTGTTTGAAGGGCTTTAAACTGGAGGGAATCAGGGGGGGCTAGATTTAAGGTGATTCCAAAACTTTAGTGCTCTTTTCTGGATATTTATTATCAGTGGGTATCTGCCTAATTCCGCTCTACGTGTGTTTGTTGGTGTTTTCCTTTGGATATGGAGGATGTTCCGACAAAATTCCGCATAGCATGGCCTCCGTTGCATGTTTTTCCCATTTACTATAACTATCGTGACTGAGCGGACCCCATACTTCACTACCATAAAATAGGCTGGATTACACTGTCAAATATTTTAAGCCAGATTTTGATTGGGATTTGGATGTTGTAGAATCTTCTTTATATTGCATACAGAGCTCTTCGAACTTTCTCGTTTAGTGCATTCACTGCCATATTCAAGCTCCCTGATGCTCTCTCTCTCTCTCTCTCCCCTCTCCCCCTCTCCCCCTCTCTCCCTCCCTCCCTCCCTCCCTGGTAAAAGGCGAGAATTAATAATATTAATATATCATCAAGGTGGGTGGTTAGTGTGTGTGTGTGTGTGGGGGTGGTGGTTAGTGTATGTGTGATGCATCGGGTCCCACTTGGTCTAGTATATTACTAAAACTGTTATCTTGTTTGTTTGTATGCCTGCATGTGTGTGAATTCCCAAAACCCCGCCAAAACAGTACACGATGGCGCTACAATTTTTGGCACACCTAACTCACCATTATCCTGAGATGTAAACAAAACCAGTTTTGTTCACAATTATGTTATATTTTACATTATTGACATTTTAAACATTTCATAAAAAATCGTGATTTACAAAAAAGAATCAGTTTTAATCAAAGAAAAAACACAATTTTCATTGGGAATTTCTTTTTTTTTAAAAACAAGATTTTTCATTTGGGGGTTGGGGGTAGAAGGGAGGTATCATTAAAAAAATAAACATTGCTATTTTCATTGTGGGGGGGTGGGATAGTGGGGAGGTGAGGATTGGGGAGCAGGGAGATAGAGGGAGAGGAGGGGATTAGGTGTGGAGAGGGAGGGGAAAATGTGGGGAAGTGAGGAGGGAGAGTGGGCAAGGAGAGGGATAGAGGGAGAGATGGGGGAGTGGGAGAGATAGGGAGTGGGGGATAGAGGGAGAGGAAGACAGTGTGGGAGGTAAGGAGGGAGAGTGGAGGAGTGGGATAGGGGGGAGGTGAGGAGTTATGAGCAGGGAGAATGGAGGCGGAGTGGGCGTGGTAAGAGAGTGGGGGATAGAGGAAGAGGAGGGCAGTGGAGGGAGAGTAGGGGAGTGGGATAGGGGAGGTGAAGAGTGGGGGAGGTGAGGAGTGGGGGAGTTGGGAGATAGAGGGAGATGGGGTTATGGAGGGAGAGGGGTTATGGAGAGGGAGGGACTGACTGAGGGAAAGGGGTGATGAAGGAGGGAGTTGGGGAGGGGAGGAGGAGAGAGGAACGAAGAAGAGGTGGAGGAGGAGAGGGGAAAGAAGAGGGAGGTGAAGAGGAAGGGAGGGAGTGCTGGGGATGAGGGGGAATGGAGGAGGATAGGGGTAGGAAGAGGAAAGGTGAGACACAGTTGGGGGAGGGCTGCCATAACTCGTGTCACAATGGGGTTCTCTGGCAACACAATAGTAACCCCTCAGCCATGCCTGTGTAGTTGCGGGCTATGGGTCAGTGGTGGAATATTGTCATGGGGGATCGGGCCCAACGGGTCCACACCTGGTCTAGTTTACTATATTATTCAGACATTTCAATACTTCAAAAAAGTTTGCTGCAACAGAGTTTCAGTGCAATCAAGCAATATCAATACAAAATATGACAGTAATATTTGCATGTTTTAGAAATCTGTATATTCAAATTGCTTCCAATCTTAAGCTTTTAGTTCCCTCTTGCTATATGTAGGTGCAAGGACTTGCAGGTGCTGGTTTACAATAAAAAAGACACAAACTGCTAGCGCACCTCAGCAGGTTAGGCAGCATCTCTGGAGGATGTGGATAGGTGACATTTCAGGTCAAGACTGAAAAAGGGTCCTGAACCAAAACTATCCCTGCCTATCCCTGTCTTTCAGAATCCTGCCTGACCTAATGAGTTACTCTAGCATTTTAGCTTAGTTTAGTTTGGTGTAGAGATACAGCATGGAAACAGATGCTTCAGACACGAGTCCGCTCTATCCGGCGATCTCTTCACAGCAATGCCTCCTCCAAATATCTCCAATGATACTGTAAATGGGCTCACCCTATGAATCCAGTTGTTAATCAGCAATATTTCATAATGAACATGCCACGCCTGTCATCCTTCGAATCTGCCTTGAACGGCAACTCTGGCCCAATTCCAGAGCCTGTCTTGTAAGACAATCCGACCATAATAATGAACCTTGCCTATATTTATGAACCCATCTTGAAGGCAACCCTGGTCAAATTACTGTGCCTACCTCAACACAATTCTGGCCCAATTCCAGCCTGCTTAGAATGCTAGTATTGTCCAATTTTGCACGGTTAGATGCCTCTAAATCAATGAAGATGTCTTGATCATTTGTATTGTTCAAACAAGTGTAAATCTTATCCACTTGTAAATGGTCCCTTGCTGTAGAACTTCAATGTAAGAACAAACTGCCCCGGGAAGCTCACCTCTCCCATGAGGGAAACATTATGCATCCCTTCTACAGATGTTGCTGCCTACATTAAGCAGCCCTGCTACAAGGTGCTGCTAGCGTGGCTCTCCCATATGCCGATGCTGCCATAGCCTCGGCC
Organism: Okamejei kenojei; assembly: GCA_035221665.1. NCBI lineage: Eukaryota > Metazoa > Chordata > Chondrichthyes > Rajiformes > Rajidae > Okamejei > Okamejei kenojei. The sequence goes on along the minus strand of CM069132.1, from coordinate 83,069,232 downwards.
TCAACATAAAATAGCCCTGTTATATGGTGCTGCTGGTGTGGCCTCTCCCATAGGCCGGCGGTCCATCGACTCTGTATCTCATAAAGCAGCCCTGTGGAATAGGTGCTGCTGGCTCGGGCTCATCCTTATGCCCGGCTTCCCGTCAAGCAGCCCTGTGCAATAGGTGCTGCTGACGTCTGCCCGGTATTGCCATAAACTTGGCTTCCCATCAAGCAGCCCAGTGCAATAGGTGCTGCTGACTCGGGCTCATCCACATGCCTGGCATTGCTATAGATTCAGCATCCCATAAAGCAGCCCTGTGGAATAGGTGCTTCTGGCTCAGGCTTACCTATATGCCCATCATTATCACAGAAACGACATCCCCTAAAGCAGCCCTGTGCAAAGTTGCTGCTGGCTCAGGCTCACCCATATGCCCGGCACTGTCACAACTCATGTAGTTGGAGTGTATCTAGATGGAGCCTCCTCTCCACAAGGGCTCCATTCTGGTCAACCTATTTTTTTTTACATTACCCAGAGGGGAACCCTCCCAGCATCAGGGCTGACAATATTGGTCGCCCCCCCCCCCCCATTCTAAACTACAGAGGTCAGGACACCGCATTGCTGCTGAGTTGCGGTTAATAGTTGGTGGAGTGGAGCGGCTGTTGCATGGGATAGTTGGCCTGACTCTACAGTGAACGCTCCAGAAAATAGCAATGCAGCATTCATAATAACAGGATATAGTCATTCATTCAAAATTTTACCCAGTTGTGCAGTCTCAGCATATTTATTACTTAATATTCATATGCACAAACATTTAATAGGAAGATCTATTGTGATTTCTCCCCACCCATCTCTAATCTAAATCTTTTCAATTCAAAGAGATTGTCCCAAGTGTATCCTAAAGAAAATGCAGCAAATATTACTGATAGAACATAGAATATGTTGGTGCAATACTCTTTTATAGCAAGATGTAAGAGCAGAGGTATAATTGCAAATATAAAACTGGGGGAATTTTGACAAACAATTTATAGGAATCGAGAGCAGAAATGAGTCATTTATGATTTTGGAGGTTATTATAAATTGGAGGAACACCATGTGTTTAAAGATTCAGCTGCTTCCCCTGTCCTCGGGTCAAGATGAATCGTACACCAGAATGCATCCAGATGTTTGTGCATGTAAATCTTTTAAAAAATGTTGCCGTACTAAAACTTTAAATCAGAGTTGCAATTCGAGTGTGTGCCCTACCAGGGGATGGCTACTGTATGAATAGCAATCAATAAAAGAGCTGCAAAGTCATGCCCATGTGGCCTATCCACGTGGTAAATGACATTGTTATGTTGTCTTGATCAGACAACAATGACACGGTCTCATCCTTCGCATCTGTTTCCAAAATTAACAGATAGTCTGCAACACGCTGACTTTGCTGCAATGCATAGATCAACTAAGCTTCAAGTATTTATTAATGACAATATTATAACATTACTTCTGCTAAAATTACAAATTCAATCGATAGCTACAATAAAAATCCACACGGTGCAAGCACAATTGAATTATACTGTATCATAAATAAATGCCGCTGTAGTATTTTTTTTAAGCAGTGCTTTGAAATAATTTATTTTTGATCCTTTTTTTTGGCAAATGTATTTGCAGTTAACCTTGATTGTGATTCTTTATCACTGATCCACAGTGTGGCATTCACACTTCAAAGATTTGGCAAACTATACACAGCAACAAAATATGTCTGTCTAACCAAGAACTTACCAGTTCGAAGTTTGATCGTTATTTTATGAGGAGTTACGATGAGGGATTACGTGAAGAACCCGCCTCACGCTGGCAACGGCATATTTCAAAGCAGCGGCATGAAAAACACAGAACACCAAAAGCCGGAGTAACATAGTTAAGGCTCATAAAAGACTTAGAACTACCATTTGATCATTTATTTTATGAGGGTGGGAGTGGAGGCACGTAATCCCTCATCGTAACTCCTCATAAAAATAACGATCAAACTTTCGAACTGGTAAGTTCTTGTTTAATCTTACTATTTTACTTCGGAGTCACGTGAGTGACTACGTGAAGATTTTAAAGCTTTCTGTGTTTTTTTTATGTCGTAGAATCAATCCGTACGACAGTCCGGCTAAGTAAACACATACATGAAAACCAGACTAATGTTAGATCATTTCACAATTAACATTTTTTTTTTTTTTTTTTTTTTTAAATTTATTTATTATAGAAACAAAATAACAACCAGTTACATTATATTTCAGTAGTAAAAATACATAGTCCTAATAACTGATTCATACTAATAATATTATTTATACTGTATTATCCTTAGTTATAGATTTCAGAGTTATGTATTTTATATAATTAACGATACATAATACTACTAATACAGTCACAATATTAGCATTATACTCGTACTATTAGTAATTATCATTTTATTTCTAATTTTTTAAGTATAAGACCAAATTTTATGATATTATTGATACAAAAAGTTAGTAAATCTTATATAATTCTTATTATTTCTTCCTAATGTTAACAATATTTATTTTATCGCTAAATTTAAAATTATTGTACCATTAAAAGCATATAATTTTATATAATTAAAAATATAAAATACTAGAAATGCTAATAATACTAACAATGTTCTTATAAATCTAATGATATTTATATTCATTCTAATATTAAGCTAGTGTGTTTCTATATTATTTTTTTATTTTTTATTTAGATATAAGAAAATAGAGAAATTAGAAATAGAATAAAGAATAAGAAGAGTTTGATGAGAATAAAATATTCGTCAATAATCCGTCCTTATAGATATATTCATGATTTATTATACGTATCTCTTCATCCACTCAAATGTCCAGGCCTCAGTCAGGTTCCCGCGCCGAACCATTACGACCCTGCAAATATTTAATATATGGAGACCAAATACATCTGAAGAGATCTAACCTATCCATAAGGACAAGCCTCAATCTCTCCAAATGAAGTGTCTCCGACATTTCTATATTCCACATTTTGATTGTTGGGAATGCAGGGCCTTTCCAAAATTTTTAATATTAATTTTTTCCCAATTATTAAACCATAATCAATAAAAGTTTCTTTGATTCGTTGTTATTAATTGGTCAGTTTCAATTATTCCAAGTATAATCAGCTTTTGGGTCAGGGATTAATATTTATATTAATAACAGTCGAGATTATTTTAAATATTTCCTTCCAGTATTCTACAATTTTTATGCAGTTAGTGAATGAATGTGTCAAATTTGCTTCTGAAATTTGACATTTGTCACATATTGGAGATATTTTTGGGAAAAATATTATGTAATTTAGATTTAGAGTAATGTAATCTATGTAATATTTTAAACTGTATAAGAGAATGTTAGCGTTTAATGAACAATAATGTATATGTTGTAAACTTTCATCCCATATTTCTGGTCTTATTATTTGGCCTAATTCCTTTTCCCAAGATTCTCTGTATATTTCTGTTGATGGAGTATCGTTTTCCAGTAAAATATTATATATATATGATATCATTTTTCCATATTTGGATGTTTATTCAAACATTTCATCTAAAATTTCTATTTTTCTATTCTAAATTCATATATATTTACAGAGGCATAGTTTCTAATTTGTAAATATCTGAAATATTCTTTATTATGTAGCCCATAAATTTGTTGCAACTCTTGAAATGAAAGAAAAGTATTTTCCTATAAAAAGATCACCCATCTTAGAAATTCCTTTATTTTTCCATTGTAAAAAAAGCCTTATCCAAAATCGAAGGTTTAAAACATAAAATTATTAACAATCTTAAGACTTATTGGTATAGATTTTAGTTTTTAATGCTTTTCTTTATTTGTTTCCATATGCGGATTCCATTTTCTATTATCGGATTTTCACTATAAACTTTCTTAGCTACATTAATATTAGCAAATATTATAGAGCTAATTTCTAATGGAGAACAATCTTCTTCTTCCATACTTAACCAATTTGGTTTATTATCTATTTCTCCTAACCAAAAATTCATGTTTTTAATATTAACTGCCCAGTAATAAAACATCAAGTTTTGGTAACGCTAATCCTCCATTTATTTTAGACTTACATAAATGTTTATTATTTATTCTATGAATCTTATAATCCCAAATAAAATTCGTAATTAAAGAATCTACTTTTTTAAAAAAAATTTTTGAAGATATATCGGGATTAATTGAAATAAATATAATAATTGTGGAAGAAAAATCATTTTTATTGCATTAATTTTCCCTATCATCGAAATAGGTAAACTTTTCCAGTATGAAAATATTCTTATTTAATTTATCTAGTAATGGGGGAAAATTAGATTTAAATAGAGAATTAAATCTTTTTGTAACAAAAATCCCAAGATATTTAATATTTTCATTTTGTTATCTTAAAAGGAAATTGTTGTAATATATGTAACTTTATTCATTGTTATAGGCATAAGTTCACTTTTATTCCAATTAATACTGTATCCTGAAAGTGATCCGAATTCCGTTATTAGTTTTAAAACAAATTTCGAATACTTATTTCTGGTTGAGTGATATAAAGTAATACATCATCTGCATATAAGGAAATTTTATTCTTAGTATTTGCGGTATCATATCCATATATTTCCGGGTGTAGTCTTACCCTCTGAGCAAGTGGTTCTATTGCTAATGCAAACAATAAAGGTGATAAAGGGCAACCTTGCCTACAACCTCGTGATAAATTAAATTTAATTGATAACATTCGATTTGTTGTTATTCTAGCTATTGGATTTGCATATAATAATTTAAATCCAAGTAATAAACTCCTCTCCTAGTTTTAAAAGCTTCCATCACCGAAAATAAATAGGGCCATTCCACTTGGTCAAAAGCCTTTTCTGCATCAAGCGAAATAACTACTAAATATTTTTTATCACTTCTTTTCGAATATATAATATTAAACAATCGTCTTAGATTATATGAAGAATATCGTTTTGGTATAAATCCAGTTTGATCCGGATGTATTAATTCATCAACAATTGAACTCAATCTTTTGCTAATATTGTTGTTAATATCTTTTGATCTGTATTTAATAGAGCTATTGCTCTATATGATCCTGGTTCGTCTAAGTCTTTATTTATTTTAGTATTATGAGTGTTATAATCGATTCGTTCAATGTATCTGAAGCTTCTGTTCTGTATATATCTGTTCATATAGTGATTTTAAATATGGAACTATATATTCATGAAATGTTTTATAAAATTCCGAACCTATACCATCAGGTCCTGGTTTTTACCGTTTTTTAATGATCTAATAGATTCTTTAATTTCATTTATTTGAAATATCAGCATTTAATAATTTTCTATTTTGTAAATCTAGTCCTTTCAAGTTACATTTTTTTTATAAATGCATCTATTTCTATTTTACTTACTGTTGTTTTAGCAGTGTATAAATTTTTATAATATTGCATAAATCTTTCATTAATATCTTTAGGTTGTATTAATAAATCACCATTTTGTGATTTAATCCTATGTATAATTTTTTCCGCTTCAATTTTCCTTAATTGTCGAGCCAGCAGTTTTTGGGCTTATCCCCAAATTCAAACTGTAATTGTTTAGTATGTTGGTAAAATTTTATCACTTGATCTGTATATATTTTATTTAATTTATATTCAATATAACAATTTTATTATGTAATGTCGTATCTGGTTTTATTGCATTCTGTATATCTAATTCCTTAATCTCCTTTTCTAGATCTTGTTGTTCTTTCCGAGTCTTTTTATTGTCAAATGCTTGTGAAGAAAAAATCATTATTCCTCGAAGATATGCCTTAAAATGTTTCCCACAATAAAGAACGCGATATCTCTGGTTGATCATTTATTTCAAAAAAAAAGTTTTAATTTGAGTTATGATATATTCCTGAGTGGCTTTGTTTTTTAAAATTTTGTGGGTTTAAATTTCCACTGTCTTAAATTTTCTATTTTATTATTAATTTTAATTTTAAAACGTTACTGGAGCGTGATCTGAGATTATTATATTATCATATTTAGCTTCATAAGTAAGTGAGATAAGTTTTGCATCCACCAAAAAATAATCTATTCTTGAGTAAGTTTTATAGTACTGGGGAGTAAAAAGAATATTCTCGTCCTGTAGGATTTTCTGTTCTCCCAAACATCTTTAATGTTGGTTTGTTTGCATATATGCATTTAGCAAATCACTAGAACGTGATTTGTTTTTTCTTTGTTTTTGTAGATCTGTCTAAGTAAGGGTCTAATGTACAGTTGAAATCTCCACCAATTATCAAATTATATTGTGTTAATTCCGGAATATTATTAAATACTTTTTTAAAAAACAATGGACTATCAAAATTTGGTCCATATATATTAACAAGAATTACTTTTTCTGTATTTAATTCTCCTATCACAATAATATATCTACCATCTTTATCATCTATGGTTAATGTATGCTTAAATAAAGTACCTTTACGAAATAATATTGCTACGCCTCTTGATTTATGTGTAAAAGAAGAGTGATATATTTTATCTATCCATTTAGCTTTCAACCTGTTTTCCGCCTCTTTTTTTAGATGGGTCTCTTGAATGTAAATTACATCAGCTTTACTTGCCTTTAAGTATGTCAATACTTTTCCTCTCTTTATCGGTTCATTAATACTTTTAACATTCCAACTGCAGAATGTTAATCCCTCATTCCCCGTATTTCTTTTTAAGTCTTGCATTTTAGATTTATGGGGATCTGCTGCAGGATCTAAGGATCAGCGCGATAAACCCAACCTTACACCTGAACCCCGAGTGGATGTAGTTTAAAATCTCTTTTTTGCCCCTCATGAATATATCTCCCTTGGTACATTATATCACTCCAATCAAACCAAAAATTACTATAGATATAAAAAGATAGAAAGAAAATAAATAGAAGTACTGTGTGTAAAAGAAAAAAGAACTACATCTAGAATCGATGTAGTTTGTGCCAGCCATATTAAGATGACTATTATAATCTAACGACTTCCGTCATCGATGTTATCAACACGACCAGCTCCTGGAATTAGGGAATAACTATTCCTTAACAATATTTTAACGGGGTATAATATATATAATGTAAAAAAGGGGGGGGGGGGGGGGAGGGGAATAATAATTAAAAAAAAAACCAGGAAGGGGAGAGAAAAAGAGAAAAGAGGAAGAATAAAAAAAAAAGGTTCTTCCTTTAAAAATATCAATATCTAAAGCTAACTTAGAAATCTAACTAATATTAGACATAAAAAATACAAAGGCTATAAAAAGATGAATAACATACAATTAATTCAGTTCAAAAAAGGAAAATTAGTTATTAATTATTAGTAATAGTGATTAGTAATAATAGACATTCCTAATTAATAAAAAAATAGGGTGGGAAAAACTGATAATAAAACCGTATTATAATCTTAATGTGTGTATTAATTATTTTTGTTAGTTATATGTTAGAACTAATTATCAATGTCCAGATATCCAGATGACGTTGTCAAATCTTGTTTTATTCCCCTCCATTCCATTCGACATTGTCTATTCCATCAAGTCCAATATCCTCTTGAAGAGTCTCAGTAAATATTAAAAGTTCATGTTGAGTATCTGAAGATGGTAAAAGTCAGTATAACTTGCTTGTAGGTATTCTTCAAGTCTTGAACTGCTGAGCAAACTCCAATGCTGTGTTTGGGGTCTTAAAAAAGTACTCCACTTTCTTATAAGAAACTCTTAAAAGTCGCTGGGTAGTTCAAACCGTATCTCAGATTTTCTACTCCACGCATAAGACTTTTGGCTTCATTGAATGCTTTTCGTTTCCTGGCGACCTCTGGTGGATAGTCTCGATAAATACTAATCCTTTGACCTTCAAATGTCAAGTTTTTAGTTTTCGAAGCTTTCCGCATAATCTCATCCAGAACAAAATCAAACTGTACTTTAATGATCATTTGCCTGGGAGGAGCGCCGGGTCTGGTCTGACGTCTACTGACTCTGTGAGCACGAGCTAATAAAGGCATCTCTTCCAGAGATAAGACTTCTTTGAGTAATTTAGCAGTGAACTCTCGAGGGCCGTCGATATTCTCTCTCGACCCTCAGGAATCCCTACAATTCTCAGATTTTGCCTTCTCTGATGTCCTTCTAGCTCAGTACATTTCTCGGCTGTTTTAGTCAGCATACTCATCAGACGTTCATTTTCTGTAATCAAATTCGCTGTAGTCAAAGCATTCGCTTCTGCTGTCTGTTCAAGGTCTTTTATTGCAGCCATCTGTTGTTTCTGCATTTCTTCAATAGGTTTAAATCTGTTGTCAATGTCTTTTTTAATGTCTTTTTTAAACCTTTCCAGTTTTTTATCCAGCTTTTCCTCCATGTCATTAAACGTGTCAATAAACTCTTCTTTTAAATCATCCGACATTTTCTTAACCTTTTTTTCAATCATTGTGTTTGTTTCCTTTTTTAACTCCATCAGTTGAGTTTTCATCTGATTCATCTGTATATCAATCGAGCTATTTATTTGACTTATATCTTCCTTTAATTCTTCCTTTAACTTAACTATCTGCTGAGAAATAAAGGATTTCAATTCCTCACCTTCCACTTTTGTCCCTGGTTTCTTGGACACATCTTCCTGGGATCGAGTCCTAGTCGACACATCTTCCTGGGATCGAGTTCTAATCGACTCCCAGGCTTCACTTGGGCCTTCTCCCGGTTTCGGCTTTCGAGCTTTACTCTTATCTGTGGGGCTCCGTGGAACCGACATAGCTCGTCGCACGCCTGATGACGTCACTCGGTGAGGAAACTACAAACAGCTCGTTGCAGACAGCCGGTAAGTCTTCTAAAACCCCCGTTTTTAACGATTTTTTTGCAGAGCTGGCTGGCACTATACTCTAGGGCTCCATAGCGCCACCGGAAGTCATTCACATTTTAAACTTTTTAATGGTTTAAAGACCATATAATAACCCTCCTTATATCTGAGGGAAATGATTACAAGTGATAAAAGATAGAAGTGACTACACCATTGATTATAGCAATTAATAGTAAACAAAGCAGGTGATTATAGTGCTCCCAACACCGCGTGTCCAAAGCTTGTCATAGTGTGAACAGGTTTATTGTAGAACTTTGAAAAAGTTTTTCTTTTACTCCACCCTGCGACTTTTAAAATATGCTCAAGAGGTACGTCCCGCCCCTTCGCCGCGGACGTAGCTGCCGCCCTGGTGGAGTGAGATTTGAACACATCAGTGTCTACTCCCGCTAAAACCAACACCTGTTTTCAACCATTTTGAGATAGTTTGAACTGAAGCTTTTGTGTGTGGTTTTTTGTGCGTAACCATTAACGCTTTTTCATTTCCTCGAAGGGTGTCAGTAACTTTAATATATTCGTTCAAATGTTTAACCACACACAAAGTAGGATCAATATGATAAGCTTGAAAGGTTACCTTTGTTCCAGATCTCCCTGGTCTGCTTTGTTTGATCAACTCGTAAACATAGAACACGACATTATCTGTAGTCACATGCATACAGTCTAAACGCAACATTTGTAAAGTTTGCACTCTTTGAGCTGAGACCAGTGACATTAACATGACTAATTTCAATGTCAATCTTTCCAATGTCAACCCTTCAATTGGAGTCCATTGTCTAAGTAGCGCAAGTACAATGCTCACATCCCAAATCTCTGTGTATCTTGGTTTGGGTGGATTAATATTAAAGATTCCTTTCATGAATCTAGATATTAATGGATGCGACCCAATTGATCTCTGATCAGTCATAAGTCCTAAATAGGACGACAAGGCACTGCGTGCAGTGTTAATGGCACTGTAACTTAAATGTTGCTGAAAATGCAAATTGGCAAGGAATTCCAAAACATTTGCAATATTTACAGTATCATAAGAAATATTTGACTGTGTGCAAAAGTCTTCCCATTTCTTAATATGTGTCATATATTGCTTTTGTGTGCTATTGCGCCATGATGCAACTATAACTTCCATAGTTTGGTCCGACAATCCCAGCTCCTGTAGTGGTCTGGTCAAAACCTGCAGATTAATAAATTCATATATGCATACAATGGGTAAATCTCTTTAGTTACCGGATTAGTCAAGATATCACTACAGTTAGGAATCGACATATATGGTTCTTTAATCATATTCAGCATTACTGGGAACCAAGGTTGAGTTGGCCAATTTGGAACTACCAACAATCCAGAAGCAGAATCTTGTTCTATCTTCTTCAGGGCATCTCTGAATCAAAGCAAATGGTGGAAAAGCATAAAAGAACATCTTTCCCCAGTGTAATGAAAAAGCATCTACTGCTACTGCATCTGGATCGTGTTCCCAAGACACATACGTAGGCAAACTGATGATTAAGCCTAGATGCAAACAAATCTATTTCTGGCAACCCAAATTGGTTTACAATATTCTTAAATATTGTTGGCTTAAGCATCCATTCCGTATTATCTTTAAAAATCCTGGACCTTTCATCTGCTACCACATTGTCCTTACCCGGAATGTAGCTTGCTGAAATCCATATTTGGCGACCAATACACCATTGCCATATCTCATTGGCCAGACAATCACATGATACTGACCTAACTCCCCCCATGTGATTAATGTATGCAACAGCCGTTTTATTGTCTAACTGTATTAACACATGTAGACCTTGTTTAGCACAACAATATGCTTTAAGTCCATAAAAAGCACCCAATAACTCCAAATAGTTAATACCATAAACTTGAAGAAACGCTTCTTCTTGAGCTTTCCATCTACCTCCACAACTGGAGGACGAATCTGTAGCCCCCCCATCCGAGAGCACTAGCATCCGTTTGTAAAACCATTTCAGGTTGTTTAATCATGATATTCTTAGCAGCTTGTGGGACATTTTCAACCCACCATTGTAATTCCAACACGGCTTCTTTTGTTAATTGCATAGGCCTGTCAAAGTGACCTGCCTTCTCTTTAAGAGCCTTATTTTGTCCCTTTGAAGATTTTGATAATGTAATGGACCAAATTCCACTGCCGGAAATGCTGCTACCAGTTTCCCAATGGTTTTCGCCACTTCTCGGATGGAGGGATAAGGTTTGTGAATGAGGTAATTACAAGTCATCAAGATGTCATTGGCCTTCTCTGTTGGCAAAGTAACTAACATAGTCACTGAGTTAATTACAAACCCCAAAAAGTTAATTGATTGTGCTGGCTGCAGCTGGGACTTAATTGGATGAATCAAAAACCCTAGCTTTTCAAACAAAGCTTTAGTAACTGAAACTGAGTGCTCAGCTGACTCTTGAGTATCACTAATGATCAGAATATCATCCAGATAAGCCATAACAATGTGTTTCTGTGCTCTTAATTGGGCTAAAACTGGTTTCAACAGTTTTGTAAAGAGTCTAGGAGCCGAACTCAATCCATTTGGTAAAGCTTTAAACTGCCATAATTGTCCCAGCCAATTAAATTTTAAATACCTCCTGAAGCATTGATGAATTGCTACAGAATAATAGGCATCCTTCAAATCAATCTTAGCCATATAACACCCTGCTGAGATAAGATATTTTGCAGTACTGAATGTCTCCATCTTAAAATGTTTGTATTCTACAAACTTATTCAGATCTGTAAGGTCCAGAATAATTCTGCAACCACCATCTTTTTTATCTCTTCGAAATATATTAGAGACAAATTGATGCTATATTTAAGAGTGAGTTGGATGTGGCCCTTGTGGCTAAGGGGATCAGAGGGTATGGAGAGAAGGCAGGTACGGGATACTGAGTTGGATGATCAGCCATGATCATATTGAATGGCGGTGCAGGCTCGAAGGGCTGAATGGCCTACTCCTGCACCTAATTTCTATGTTTCTATGTTTCTATGATGCTTATGTTCATAAGTCTTTTCAATTACGCCTTTTCCAGATAATATGTCAATTTCCACATTAATCTCCATTCTTTCCTCTGCAGAAAACACATAAGCATAAGCAGGTCTATTCTGTACAGGAGGATTAACCCCTCTTCTTTAAAAATAATAATGGCTCCCCGAAACTGCTTGTAATACATATCGATCAGAAGTAATGTTAAGCCAGGCATTATAAAATTTTTGCAATCTCCCTCCAACTGGAGAGTCATCCACAGTTTCTTTAAGTATATAAGTCTTTAATACCTCTCCGTATGAGCGTGGTGGTCTCCTTCTTCCCGAATACAGGGAAGCACTCGCCTGCACAGCACGATAATATTTTCGTGACAAACTTCTGCTTCTATAACGGAAATCGAAACCCCTTCGGGTCGAAAAAACCCTTCTTTGTCCAAAAACAAAAGGTTTAAACATTGCTAAAATATTTAGCTTCTTCATCCAACTCTTTCAGCTGTTTCGGCAGATTTTCTCCAAACAAATACCCAGGAGCTTGAACTCCACTTCTTGACACAGGCTTGCAAATCTAGGGTGAAATATGGGCCGAATCGCCATTTTCCTCATACAATTAATTTCATAGAATGAATTACACAATAAGCCCAAAGTATCCTTTTGAATCTTTTCCATTTCCAGATTCTCCATTTGCTGCCATAGGCCGTAATGGCAGCAGAAATTAATTTGAGCACCTTTTGAAACTTCACTTCTTGGGCTCTCATACTTGGAGTCATAGACGTCCATATCATCGGATTCACCGTAGGCACTTCCAATGAGGCACAATTTTCTTGGAGCTTTATATAATTCTGATGTTTCATTCATCACAGAATTGTGAAGTTGGTGAGATACCATATAATTTATGTTTGCAGCTAGGATTTCTTCCATAGCCTCACCACTTCCTTCAGGTATAGCAAAATCTTGTGCTATCCCAGGCACATTAGGCCTTTTCTTTTTACTTTGTGGTGTGCTTTCAAAAGCCATATAGCCACCAGCAGGGTCTGCTTCTGCAGCCCTAAATCAATTGGGATATCATCCCATGAGACTTCTTCCAGCCCAAATCCTGGGTCCGGAGTATCATATTCCCAACTTGGCCCACAGCCATATTCATCATATTCAAACCCCTCAGGGATTTTTTGGGATTCATCTGGGTACTGTGACCCTTGTCTCATCATTGTTTGGAGAACTTTCTCCATATGCTCCATTTTTAGCCACATAGTTTTATTGTCTGGAGGTCTTTTCAGTATCAGAGTCATCAGAAACCACGGGCCTCTCAGATTTCTTTTTGCATTTTTTAGGAACATTTTCCTCCGTGGTTATTATTTCTGGAGAATCTGGAAACTCACTATCGGGTAAATCGGCGGCCAACGGTATCGGAACCGGGTCCGCACTAACTTCGCGTCCCGTATTTTTACTTTCACCCCGGGAACATCTTTTTAACCCGCGAAAACTTCTTTCCCGATTTCTCCATTAATCAGTGCTCAATCAGCACGTTAACGTGGCTCTAAATTCTACTTTTGGTTTCGTTTGCTGGAGCCACCCAGCGTAACCTAAAAAACGCCCCGGTCTAACTGCACTTACCTGCGGGCCGTTCCGACCGCTGCCGAGGAGCTGCTCCTTACTGCAGCTCCTCCTTCCGCCGTCAGCGTTGACGTCATGCCGTTGCCAGCGTGAGGCGGGTTCTTCACGTAGTCACTCACGTGACTCCGAAGTAAAATATGTCTGTCTAACCAAGCTGTAAATACCTTTTTTTTTAGAGGATCAGATTAACTATATGGGGACCTCGCAATTTGTCTATCATCAATTATCATTAATGCTGACCTATTGAATTAAGACTATCCTGTTTACATGGCAGCTTTTCTACATACCTTGAATTATTGGTGACCAGCAATCTATCGATTTTCACATCAGTCAGGATTTTCAAAGATAACTTTGTTATTGTAGTCAGAATAAATTATGTCCTCTTATCTGAGAGAGCTGCACTATCAGGAGACCTATTAGCCACACTTAAAGAAGAATAACATGCTTTTTCAAAATAAAGTGGAACAATTCTGAATTAATTCATTTTTACTGTGCATGCCATGATATCTATTAGCAGGAGTGTCCATTTAGCTATATTGCTTTACAGATTGACAACAAAAAAGGGAGCATTGCAATAAAGTCTGCTTCCAAATTGAAATTAATTTAGGCCTATTCTGCATGAGTTGCCATGAGGTTTGCTTTTTGCTTTTTAAGAATGCATCAATTCACAGGATATGGGTATGTGTGGAGAGAGAGAATCAGGGAGAATGTTGTTCTGGTGGGCACCAGTGGACACTCTTAAATGCTCTTGAACTGTAGCTTGTTGGACCATTTCAGAGTCAGTTACATTTATGTTGGTTTGGAGTCCTTTGACAAAATACTGCATGGTAGACTATGCAAGGTTAGATCGTGTGGGATCCAGCGCAAGCTAGCCAATTGCTAACAAAATTGAATTGAAGATAGAAACAGAGGCTGGTGGCAGAGGATAGTTTTTCAGACTGGAAGACTGAAACAGGTAGTATACAATACAGGAATTGGTGTTGGGTCTGTTGTTCTTCATTATTTATTTGGATGCAAATGGAAATGACATGGTTAAAGCCCTGTCCCATGGTACAAGTTCATTCCAAGAGCTCTCCCGAGTTTGTTCTGATTCAAACTCGGAGATTTACGGTAATGGCCACTCGTCGGTACTCGGGGCTCTCGTGGACATTTTTCAACATGTTGAAAAATCTTCATGAGTCTTCCCATGCTTACCTGCCATTAGCGAGTCTTCCCGAGTACCTGCCGTTAGCATTACAAGTCGCCAAGAGACATCCCCGAGCTCCGATGTAACCACCACGTTCATTCTCCGTGCTTACCACAAGTTTTTTTTTAACTCGGGAGAGCTCTTGGAATGAACTCGTACCGTGGGACAGGACTATTAGTTAATCTGGAGTTGACAGTAAAATTTGTGACATTAAGGACAGTGAAGCTGATTATCTATGATAACAATGGGATCTTAACCAACTGGACCAATGGGCTGAGGTATGGCAGATAGAGTTTAATTCAGATAAATGTGAAGTGTTGCATTTCGTTGGACAAACTGGCAGGGGACTTGCACTATAATTAGTAGGGCCCTGGGACGTGGTGTAGAACAGAGATATCAAGGAGTGCAGGTTCATAATTTCATGAAGATGATGACACAGGCTAAAAGGGTGGTGAAGAAGGTGTTTGGAGCACTTTCCTTTGTTGATCAGGGTATTGACTGCAGGAGTTGGGACATCATATCAGAATCAGAATCAGATTTTATTCGCCAAGTATGTTTTGCAACATACGAGGAATTTCACAGGCCAGGTCAGTCATACAATTGAAAGCAACACCCTAAAACACATTTTAACATGAACATCCACCACAGTGACTCCTACACATTCCTCACTGTGATGGAAAGCAAAATAAAGTTAAAGTCTCTTCCTTTTGTTCTTCCTTGGTCAGGGCCTCGAGCCCTCCGTTGACGGGGCGGTCTTGACTCCCGTTGCCAGCGGCGTTCGGGCCCTCCACTTTGAGGCGTTCAGCTCCCGCATCGGGGGGATGTCACCTCCCCCGCGCCGGGCGATCAAACTTCGCTGGTCGAGCCTTTGGAGTACCGAATGCAGTTCCGGTTGCCCCAATAAGTAGAATGTTATTAAACTGGAAAGAGTACAAAAATGATTTACAAGTATGCACTAAGATAATTATAAAGAGAGGCTGGATAGGCTGTGTCTTTATTCCCTTGAGCATAGGAAGCAGCGGGTGACCTTATAGAGGTAAGTAAAACCATGAGTGTCATATAGAGCCTAAATAGCCTCCGTCTTACAGAAATGTAAAACTAGAGAATGTAAATTTAAGGTTAGGGGGGTAGGTTTAAAAGGGACCCAAAGAGTAACTTTCTCCCTCACAGAGGGTGGTGCATACACGGAATGAGCTGCCAGTGGAAGTAGTAGAGGCGGTTACATGTATGACATTTAAAAATACACAGATAGAAACATAAATAGGAACAGTTCAGAAGGGAAATAGGTGACAGGCAAGTGTGACTAGCTCTTAGGCTAACTTGGTTGGCATGGTCAAATTTGGCCATAGGGCCTATTTTCATTCTGTATACCTCCATGATTTGATGACTACACAAAGCAAGGAAAAGCAAGATTTCCACCCTGAAATGACTAATACCCGTTTTGCATTCGCAAACCAGTTTGATTTTAGTATTCAATTAACTGAATTAAATTGTGTACTCAAAATGTCAGATCATTACAAACCTCTGGAAAACAAGGACAGTGATTTACTCTCTTGCATATGATTTAGTATCAAACACTGCAATACTCTATTGATGCAAGCTACCCTGGAAAATTGATCACTCTAAATGAGGATTTCAGTTAGAGTGTCACAGTTTAACCACAATAATAGGCATCTTGAACTCTGAAGTGGGGTGGGGAAAAACATCAGAAGACTTCTGCTCTCCTTTGATGATCAAGTTCAGGATATGTTTCATGATGTTTGACATCATGAGCTTTTGATTTGCCCCTCGATACTTAAGAAATAAATGTGTCTTGAAATCCAAAGCCACTCATTACCACCAAGCACTATGTAGCCTGGACTATAACTTCTACTCCGGTTTCAAAATACTGTTCTACTTAACTGAATGGAACCAAATTTCAGAAACAACCGAGTAAGATCTGGTGTTCCTTCCAGTTGCAAATATATGCAATGTATATTAGGAATGGTGAATGGTTGGTTCTCTTTTTTTTCATCACATAATTAAGGAACAACAAATTTAAGGGGGAAAACAAATCTGGATTTTTACATCACTCACAAGATCCCTCATTTGTTGCCCATTTATTGCAGTTGTGGTTGGCACATTACAGAATCGAAGTGGATTCTTTGGGAAGGCTGTTAGAGGATTACCCAGGATGTTATGTGGATTAGAGAGTATTAGCTATGAGTGGTTGCAGAAACTTGGACTGTTTTCTCTTGAACATCAGAGGTTAAAAGGGGACCTGATAAAAGTATATAAAATTCTGAGAGGCATAGATAAGCAGGTGGCCAAAGTCTTTTCCCAAGAGTGGAAATGATAAATACTAAAGGGTATAGATTTATGGGAGAGGGGAAAAGTTTTAAGAAGATTTATGAGGCTAATATTTGTTTTTACACAAGAATTTTAACAAAAAAATACACAAGCAAAAACAAGAATACAGAGAATAGAAGATGCCTAAAATCGCTGCAACCCGAGATGGTGGAACCAGATAAAAGCAACATTTAATAGACATGGGATAGAGGGATATGGATCACGCACAGCTAGGTGGGATTACGTTAAATCAGCATTAAGGTCGGCATGGACAACGTGGGCTGAAGGGGTCAGCTCCTGTACGTTACTGTTCTATGTTTCATGTTATATTTGCCCTTGAGAAGATGATGCAATTAGGATTTGGCATCTCATTCATTCCAAAACCTGGCATTATATATTTGATCTGTTCCCCAATAATCTGTGACTTGATCAATATATTTTTGTCTAGTTTGTTCAGATATTTGGTTCAGCTATTTTGCAGGCTCTGAAACCATATTGTCTGTCTATTCACAGCTTAGAAAGCATTACAGATGGGACAGAAATATTTACCTTGATGACCAGTTATGTATGAAATGCAGCCTCAATATGAACAGCCGGGATGGAAAATACAGGAGGTCATAAGAAATAGTAGAATTAGGCCATTCGGCCCATCAAGTCTGCCATTCAATCATGGCTGATCTAGCTCTCCCTCCAAACCCCCTTCTACTGCCTTCTCCCCATAACCTCTGACATCTGTAATAATCAAGAAATGCAAAAGCCTAATATAGCTCTTAAGTGAAGAACCCAGGTTCTCATTCAGTTAATTATATTCTTTTTTGTTCAAATAATTCAGGTGTACCATCAGAACTTTACTATGTTTAAGTATTAGTATTGTTTTATTATCGTCATGTGTACTGAGATGCAGTGACAAACAACTTTTTCGAAGTAATTCAATTAATTCACATAATACGACACATAAATACAATCAAGCCATAGACAGATACAACAGGTAGCGCAAAGAGAAAAGTACCAGGATGCAGCAGATAGTTTTGCAGCATTGTAACATTACAGTGACAGAGAAACTGTCAAAGTGCGCAGTAGGGTTAGTTGGAAGATTGTGACTGCACTCTAATTTATGGGAAGACCATTCAGTATGGGAAGACCATTCAAGACCAATTACCACCGGGTGGGGGCACTTCAATGGCAGCCTCGCCTACAGTCTGTCTGACCTTTTCATCTTTTATTTGTTATTTTTAGTGTATTTAAAAAAATTGTGTTAATGTTCTCTGGTTTGTTCTACGTGGGTGATGGAAGGGACGGTCGGGGGAAACTTTTTTCAATCTCTTACCTTGCCGGAGATGCGATTGTTTTCCGGGTCGTATCTCTGGTCGCTCTGCGGCCTAACATTGTGAAGCTGGAGGCCTTGCTCAAGACTGACTATGAATCCCATTGCGGGGCGTGGACTTACCATTGGAGCCAATTCCTTGTCTGGGATCGATGTTCCAACTACAGCCTGTGGACTTTAACATCGGGGAGCTCGCAGTCTCGGAAGAGACCGAGTCGGGAAGCTCCAAATCCGCACGACGTTTGACTAGCACCGACCTGAGTTAGATTGCCCAGCGCTGGGGAGCTAAGATTCCCCCCGATGCAGGAGCTTGATCGCCCCAAAGAGGAGGCCCGCTGCCGGCTACAGGAGTAAGATCGTCCCGTCAATGGAAGGTTAGAGGCTCCCGACCATTGGACGACAAAGATGGGAAGAGATTTAGCTTGTTTTTGCTTTCCATCATAGTGAGGAATGTGGAGGATGTTTATGTTAATATGTATTTTGTGTGTTCTGTTGCTTTTTATTAGTATGACTGTATGGTAAATCAAATTTATCGTATGTTGCAAAGCATACTTGGCTAATAAAGTATGATTATAATTATGATTATGATTAATCTGATAACAGAGGGAAATAAGTTGTTCCTTAGTCTGGTGGTACATGCTTTCGAGCTTTGGTATCTTCCGCCCAATGTGAGAGAAGAGAGAATGACTGGGGTTGTAAAAGGTCCTTGATTCCTTGGCTGCTTTCCAAAAGCAATGCGAAATGTAAATGGAGTTAATGTAGAGAGTCTGGTCTGTGTGATGGACAGGGGTACATCCACACATCAACAACTTTGCAATGTGTTGCCATCCTGAGTAGTGCTGTTCCCAAACCAAGTTCTGGAGAGGAAATAGAAGGCACAGAGGATTAAAAATGCCAAGGTAACTTCCTGCTGCCGGAGATGATTAATTCCATCTCTCTTCATGACGCCCACCATACAAATTTAGAAATATATTGTCCTGCCTTCATTACCGCTGGGACTAAATCCTGTAACTCCCACAAATGGATAGCTGCATTTCATGAGTATAACCATCACCAGCTTGACAAAGATAATAAATGATAGGTGAGATATTGGCAGATATGTCAGGTGGGGCAGTGATGGATGGAGATATTAACCAAGGGTGGAGGTCATAAGTGAAGAATATAAAGGGTTGTAAATGGTGGAATCTGATATAAAAGGAAAGTGTGGAGTATCCCCTGACTCCACTAACATTAAGAGCCCTATCTAGCTCTCTCTTGAAAGTATCCACAGAACCAGCCTCCACCACCCTCTGAGGCAGAGAATTCCACAGACTCACTGGGAGAAAGGGTGTCAGATGGAAGCCGACTGGGTGCACAGCTGGGGGGTGCGGGGGTGGTGGTGGTGGTGAGGGGGGTGGAATATGGGACTAGAGTAGGGAGGGGTGAGGTGGTCAGATGGAAGTGGGGACAACGAAGTTTGTGATGGGGGAGTGGAAAGAAAGCTACATATGAGAGACCCTGCATAGGTCAGAAGGAAAGTGGGTGAGGGTTTAACCAGTAAATGGAGAGTCCAATTATTATGCCATAGGGTTGTAGGCTACGCAAGGGCAACATGAACTACTCTTCTAGTTTGTATACAGCCTCACTCCGGCCATTGAGAAGGCTGATTTCCGCATGTCTGTGTGGAAATAAGAAGGGGAATTGAAGTGACTTGCAACTGTAAGCCTCAGCTGATCCTGGCGGACAAAACAAAAAGTCAGCGAAGCAGTCACCAAGCCTATGCTAGGTCTCACCAACACTGAGTGCAACAAGTGCATTAGATACAGAGGACAATAGACAATAGGTGCAGGAATAGGCCATTCAGCCCTTCAAGCCAGCACCGCCATTCAATGTGATCATGACTGATCATCCCCAATCAGCACCCCATTCCTGCCTTCTCCTTATATCCCCTGACTCCACTAACATTAAGAGCCCTATCTAGCTCTCTCTTGAAAGTATCCACAGAACTAGCCTCCACCGCCCTCTGAGGCAGAGAATTCCACAGACTCACAACTCTCTGGGAGAAAAATTGTTTTCTCATCTCCGTTCTAAATGGCTTACCCTTGTTCTTAAACTGTAGCTCCTGGTTCTGGACTCCCCCAATATCGGGAACATGTTTCCTGCCTCTGGCATGTCCAAACCGTTAATAATCCTATTTCAAAAAGATCCCCTCTCATCCTTCTGAATTCCAGACTATACAAGCCCAGCCGCTCCATTCTCTCAGCATATGACAGCCCTGCCATCCCGGGAATTAATCTTGTAAACCTACGCTGCACTCCCTCAATAGCAAGAATGTCCTTCCTCAAATTACAGGACCAAAACTGCACACAATACTCCAGGTATGGTCTCACTAGGGCCTTGTACAACTGCAGAAGGACCTCTTTGCTCCTATACTCAACTCCTCTTATTATGGAGGCCAACATGCCATTCGCTTTCTTCACTGCCTGTTGTACCTGCATGCTTACTTTCAATTACTGATGAACAAGGCCCCCAGATCCCATTGTACTTCCCCTTTTCCCAATTTGACACCATTTAGATAATAATCTGCCTTCCTGTTTTTGCTATCAAAGTGGATCATCTCATATTTATCCACATTAAACTGCATCTGCCATGCATCTGCCCACTCACCTAACATATCCAAGTCATCCTGCATTCTCATAGCACCCTCCTCACAGTTCACACTGCCACCCAGCTTTGTGTCCTCTGCTAATTTGCTAATGTTACTTTGAATCCCTTCATCTAAATCATTGATGTATATTGTAAATTGCTGCAGTCACAGCACCGAGCCTTGCGGTACCCCACTAGTCACTGCCTGCCATTCTAAAAAGGGACCCGTTAATCCCTACCCTTTGTTTCCTGTCTGCCAACCAACTTTCTATCCATGCACCAATACCATGTGCCCTAATTTTGCCCACTAATCTCTGATGTGGGAACTTATCAAATGCTTTCTGAAATTCCAGGTACTCGACACCCACTGGCTCTCCCTTGTACATTTTCCTAGTTACATCCTCAAAAAATTCGAGAAGATTAGTCAAGTATGATTTCCCCTTCGTAAATCCATGCTGACTCAGACCGATCCTGTTACTGCTATCCAAATGTTCGGCTATCTCATCTTTTATAATTGACTCCAGCATCTTCCCCACCACCGATGTCAGGCTAACTGTCTATAATTCCCTGTTTTCTCTCTCCCGCCTTTCTTAAAAAGTGGGATAATATTAGCTACCTGCCAATCCGCAGGAACTAATCCTGATCTATAGAACATTGGAAAATGATCACCAATGCATCCACAATTTCTAGAGCTACATCCTTAAGTACCCTGGGATACAAATAATCAGGCCCTGGGGATGTATAAATAAGCCTTCAGTCCCATCAGTCTACCCAACACCATTTCCTGCCTAATGTGGATTTCCTTCAGTTCCTCCATCACCCCAGATCCTCTGGCCACTAGTATATCAGGAAGATTGTATGTGTCCTCCTTAGTGATGATGGATCCAAAGTACCTGTTCAGTTCATCTGCCATTTCCTTGTTCCCCATAATAAATTCACCTTTTTCAGTCTTCAAGGGTCCAACTTGGTCTTAACTAATTTTATCCTCTTCACATACTTAAAGAAGCTTTTACTATCCTCCTTTATATTCTTGGCAAGCTTGCCTTCGTACCTCATCTTTTCTCCCCGTATTGCCTTTTTAGTTATCTTCTGTTGTTGTTTAAACATTACCCAATCCTCTTGCTTTCTGCTCATCTTTGCTACTTTTATACGTCTATTTTATTTTTATACTGTTCCTGACTTCCCTTGTCAGCCACGGTCATCCCTTGCTCCCCTGGGAATTTTTTTTCCTCTTTGGAATGAACTGATCCTGCACCTTCTCAGTTATTACCAGAAATACCTGCCATTGTTGTTCCCCTGTCATCCCTACTAGGGTATCTTTCCAGTCAACTTTGGCCAACTCCACCCTCATGGCTCCATAGTCCCCTTTATTCAGCTGTAACACTGACACCTCAGATTTACCCTTCTCCTTCTCAAATAGTAGATTAAAACTTACCATATTATGGTCACTTCCTCCTAATGGCTCCTTAACCTTATCAAATCCGGTTCATTACACAACACTAACTTCAGAATTGCCTTCTCCCTGTAGGCTCCAATACAAGCTGCTCTAAGAATCCATCACAGAGGCACTCCACAAACCCACTTTCTTGAGGTCCAGTCCCAACATGATTTTCCCAGTCTACCTGCATATTGAAATCTTCCATAACATCTGTAGCATTGCCTTTATGACATGCCAATGTGCTTGTAAACCTCTATCTCACATGGAAGA
Organism: Okamejei kenojei; assembly: GCA_035221665.1. Classification (NCBI taxonomy): domain Eukaryota; kingdom Metazoa; phylum Chordata; class Chondrichthyes; order Rajiformes; family Rajidae; genus Okamejei; species Okamejei kenojei. Next base: position 83,046,649 of record CM069132.1, on the reverse strand, counting down.
GCATTTTGAGTTCCTGAATGGAAGTGAGGGTGAGGTGTGGATACATGTGTTGCGCTTCCTGCAGTTGCAGGGGAAGGCATTTGGGGAGGAGGGAGAGTGGGCTGAATAGCAAAGGAGCAACAGAAGAAGTGATCTCTGCAGGAAGCAAAAAGAGGTGGGGAGGAAAAAATCTGACTGGTGAAGGCATCTTGTTGAAGCTGACAGGAATGTCGGACCTTTGCATAATTCTTGTTCCAGGAATAGCAAGTGTTTCAATGAAAGTACTGCCTGATAATGACTCAATTACACCTCCAGTAACTATACTATTTATCCACAAATTGCAGTCAAATCAATATCTTGGGAAAATGTAAATAATAACAGTGCCAAAAGTGATGAGAACATGATGTACAGGTTGACACCTGTAGAAAAACAATGAGAACATTTTATGGCATTTGAGTGAGCAGTGCAGAACCAGATTATAAATACATCAAGAGAGCATGGAACATTTTAAGTCACATCTCACAGTGTTCACGGATTCCCAATGTTGAAAGATATAAAATCTTATTTGCTATAACTGCTGACAATCCAAGAGCATTTAACTAATTGGACTGTGTGTCTCTAATATCTGTCAACTGCAGTAATTTTGCAATTAATTGTAAATTGGGTCAACTATTAAAAACACTCATGGTTAACACTTACCATGGCACCATTGCAAAACTGTGTTTGCCTCTTGAATGTTAGGTTAAATATGGCATGAGGAATTGCATCACCTGCCATTTTTTTCTTTCTTATATTATTTCCAATATAGATTTCAGGGTAAAAGCAGAATCTCTCGTCTTCCATTTCAATCTAAGAATGCCCATTAATGTTTTTAATTACCAATTCTCAAGAACACTTGACATTTTTTTTACGAGAAAATCCCCCCAAACGATCAACACCTTGTCATTTATTATTTGCTAGATCTTACTATTTGGACAATTATTTATATTAAACTCAGTTTATTGAAAATAATTGTGTACATTGATTACATCACATAAAGGTTCTGATTTACAACATGTTGCAGTTTCTCTTGTTTCATTTTGTAGGTCCTTGACATTAGTCTGCATGCAATAGTGAAATGTTAACCATAACTTCTCATTGGTGTTTTTTGTTAACAGCCACACATAAGACAACAATAAGACAACAGATAAATCAATGATTTTTGTCAGGCACTTAATTAAAAACAAACAAAATAGCCCATTAAGGCACTGAAATGGAACCAGTGAGCAAAATGCTGATATTTCCCAGCATGATAATTGTTCCAATGTAGAGTATAGGACGTGGCAGAATCATTCTATTGATCAGAGGGTCTTGAGATGATAAGCCAGGGAATAAAAGAATAGAGCTGCAGAATCTGTGAGAAGGATATTCACCACAGTTGGCAAAAACAAAAAGGGCACAGCAGATCAATCATTCCATGAACCCAGTGGACTTGAACAAATCTATTAACACATGGTGTAAATGTTCATTTATCTAACGTCTTAACATAAAAAAACGTCAACCTCAACAAAACTCATTTAAGACTCAATTTTCCTCTACCTTAAAATATGTATACAGAATCTCTCAGAAGGAGCATTGCTCGAGAGTCAATTAACAAAAAACATGAACAAATTGGGACATTTATTTGGTTTTCTAGGAAATGTCCCTGAGACAATTTTCAATTCAATATTTTTGTACGTTGTTGCTTCCCCAAAATCCTGCAGTCTAAAGCACTTGGAGGAATTGAGCCTCTGAAATTGAAGTAAGCTGGCAGAAGAAGCAGAGCAACCCTCTAGTGTTTATTTTAGAGGATCATTAAATGGTGATCAGCAAGTGGTTCTGAGGAGCTTTTGTCTAACTGACTCAAGTGGAAAGACAATTACAACCATGTTGGCAATACTCAAAGTGTAAACAAACTAAAAAAAACGCTTGGGACTCAAATACAGAATCAAACCATTTAAAAGGATCTCCCACTGTGGATAGTTAAAGACATCATTGGTCTTGCATCACTGGCTTTCCTTCCAGTAGTAATGTTTTTGCAGCTCATCTGTCATCATTAATATTGACCTCTGCTGTGTCCACTCTTGCTTCAGCAGGACTCACGAAAGGCATGTCTTTCAAGTACAAATTTTGCAAAACACATGTACTAATTTATTAAATTATTGATGCACTCTTCCTCTAAATCCTCTCAGTGTTAATATATTTCTTACTCTTAAAGGAAAAATAAAGATGGAACATATGCACCATTAAAAAAAAAACAGACGTATCAATGCAACTTCATGTCTTTCATTTTAACACTCTCACTAAAATAATGGGCAGGTTACACAGGTTTATCCTGGATTGTAACCAACTATAGCTGCTAGGCTTCAGTAACAGATATTGAGTACATATCATTGCTAATCCCTCATTGTTAAAGTTCTTTATATCCATTTAGCTCTATTGAATTTTGCTGAAGCAAGAAATATGAGAGATTTGATTTTAAATAACAGTTCTAATCCCTCAGGATTTCCCCAAAGCATTTTACAACCTACCAAGTACATTATTTTTAACATGCAGCCATTTTTTCTAAAGTTTAATCACAGTTTTAAATTATGAAACACAGCAGCTAACTTGCACACAACTTTCACAAACAGTAGCCTGGCAAGATATGTTTTAGTAATGTTAACTTATGCCCCTGTCTCACTGTGCGAGTTGACCCACGAGGTACCCCGAGTGATAGACTCGTGGCTGCCCACGAGACTGCAAGTGTATGATCAAGTGTGTGGCCGAGTTCCCACGGTATGTAATTGCTGCGATGTTGCAAGTTCCTCTCCCGAGTTAGCAAGTTCCTCTCCCGAGTTAGCAAGTTCCTCTCCCGTTACTCTTGAGCCAACCGTGAATGAAAGGTATGGTTTAATAAAGCAACAATGTTAAAATACATCTCCATCCTGTGGTTTTGAGTTATTTCAGCGCGGCCGCATCTATTGATATGACCTACAATGGGAAAATGCGCATTCCACAAGCATTTCTTGTTTTTTATGTTTTTAAATTATTTTTTGCAATGGATCTTTATTTTAAATAATTTTAAAAAAGGAAGCAGCCCGGGTGACGACATTGAGCGGCCGTTGGGACCCGACAAGCAGACAGACACACACACACACACACACACACACACACACACACACACACACACACACACACACACACCACACACACACACACACACACACACACACAGAGATACACACAGACAGCAGCTGGC